>JACXGI010000827.1:0-68224 GCA_016801175.1 Esox masquinongy
AAGTCAGCAGTCTTCCCCATGATTGTGTTGCCTACAGAACTAGACTGAGAGACCATTTAAAGGCCTTTGCAGGTGTTTTGGGTTAATTAGCTGATTAGAGTGTGGCACCAGGTGTCTTCAATATTGAACCTTTTCACAATATTCTAATTTTCTGAGATACTGAATTTGGGGTTTTCATTGGTTGTCAGTTATAATCATCTAAATTAAAATAAATAAACACTTGAAATATATCAGTCTGCGTGGAATGAATGTATACATTATACAAGTTTCACTTTTTGAATGGAATTACTGAAATAAATCAACTTTTTGATGATATTCTAATTTTATGACCAGCACCTGTATATACAATATATATATATATATATATATATATATATATATATATATATATATATATATATAAAAGAAAAAATAATCTGTTTAATCGGATTATGTTTACAAGTTGTGTGCAGGTGTTAATTTAAGTGGTCTTTCACTAACTGTACAGTCAATATTCCAAAATCCCAAAATAGTCCTTGTTCTATTATTCGTTGGTTCCTTGACACCTAACTACCAGCTCAACAGTTGGAACTGATAGTCAATTTGTTTCCACAATGCTCCAGGTCAGTCTATTTTAATATCTTTGTTAGCTTCAGCTAACAGCTTTTTTTACATATTTTTGGGGTGAAAAATGTTTACCACACTTGTATCAGAATGTGTATTATAATGCATAATATGGTATTTATGTACATGTAATGGGTGGGCCACCACTATTTCGAAAGCCCCTCAAGGAGAATTGCCTAATCCTGATCGTTTGTCTAAAGTTGGCTTGCGTCAATGGCTAAGTACTTGATAATTATGATTCATGTCCTCCTTTATGACAAGAATCATAAACTATTTTATAAATAAAATAGGAATCTTGTATACGAGTAACACTTATGTCAATCAAACACAAGTTTAGAGTTAGTTATGAAAAGCAATGTTCAGGTGATGATTGCTTTTCTGTCTGGAAAGACATTAGACAAATTTCAAACTACAAACTTAAGCCTCTTATTATTGCTATTGGACAGGTGCTGGCTTATGCTACTCAGCCCCCCTACCCTCACCCCCTCTGGCTTCACCTCGACGTCTTCATCACAACGTTTCAGTGCCTAGTCCTTTCACCTCCATAAACCTACTGAAGTTAGCCTACGGGGTCAGCAGGTCTGTGGAGGATGCTATCAAGATTGGCCTCCAAAGCATGCGCCAGAATCTCGACAAACCAAATACCACTGAAATGATTCTGTTTGTCAGCTGTAACCCGGCATTCAACACCACGATCCCAGGACTGCTACAAGAAAAACTATCCCAGCTGAATGTGCCCAGCTCCACCTGTTGGTTATCACTGACTTTCCTGACCAAGTGGACACAACATGTAGATGCATAAGACGGGCATGCAGAAGTCAGACTCTTTATTCCTCAGCACTGGAATGCTGCAAGAATGCTTGCGCTCACCACCCCTCTACTCACTCTACACCAACAACTGTGCCTTCACTAATGCATTTGTCAAACTACTCAAGTTTGGTCTCGTCTGTGACTGCGATCAATCTATGTACGGTGTAGAGTTTGACCGTTGGAAGACTGGTGCTGGAAAAATAACCTGAAACTCAACAAAGACAAAACCATAGAGGTGGTGGTTGATTAACGCCTACCATTCCCCCTTCAGTTTGTGGTCTCTGGATCATTACAGTTTTTCCCGATTGCTAACAAGCCTCGGTCAATACTGAAACCACCATTGCAAAAGTCTTCACACAGTCTGCATTTCTAACACGCATCTTGGCCAAACAGTTAATCTCACTTCCAAAACTCACTAACATCACCAGAACACTTACTCACTAACAACACCAAAACATACATGTCTCAAAATAAGCTTGTTCAATCACTGGCAACAATTATTACTCAGAAACACACATTGTCACTCATAACACACTGACCTAAAAAACACTAACAACAGGGAGCATTACCTAAATGATTAACCTTTATCTTGTACGTTTTCAAAATTATTTTTCACATAAATCAGTATTTGATTATAGAATAAGAAAAACACCTCACTTTACTGACTGTACTAAAGTATACAGAACAAGAACGAATCAACAGTGCAGCAATTTGAAGGAATATCCTTTATTTTTTCTATATCTTTGAATATAGTAAATTATACTTTTGAAAAATAAAAAGTTCAAACAAAAACCAAATTTCCCAAAAATTCATGACATCAACAAACATCAACAAGTATATTATAATCACTAGCCTCTCTGTATTGTAGGGGCCAATGAGTGGTTTGTGTAACAGCAAACCATCATTGGACAGTGCTGCACACATTGTGATGTTAACTCCTCTCTGGCCTGGGACATCCACAGTGGCTCTCTGACCAATCACATTTCTAACCCCTGCGGCGTGTTTTTGCTTGGTTGAATTCAGCTTCATCCATAAAGATGAATTTATCTGCAGTTTGACTGGCTTCCATCTCCATTACTCTCTAGAAACTACAGTAAATCCACAGTTTTACAGTAATTTACATTATGCGTAGATGTGTATATACCCTGTTTGGTTATTGAACAGACATCTTAACTGGACATGATGGTACTGGAGTTCTTTCACACGTTCACCGTTTCTCTCAAAGGGTAGAGTCTACAAAACCTGGGTAGGTTTTCAGCTGAAACTGCAATCAACTGTGTTTGGAATGATTAAATATTCTGCTAACATTTCCTTTATATTTCATTTACTGCAGAAATGCACAACAGTTGCCATCATTCTGTTTTGAATGTGTTTTTAACAGTTTTGGGAAAAAACATATATAAACAAAACAAATATATTGTTTTGCAGGTGGTGGAGTATGAATGAGAAAAGATTTCATGGATTTTGGAGAATGTGTTCATTGAATGCTTTTTGTGTGAAGGCAATGAAAAATTATTTACAGTTTGGTCCACATACACTTCTGTTTCACAGGCTGTATGAAGAGGTTTGACAGTGTGACTTCAGTATTGACCGTTACTTGTTAGCAATTGGGAAAAAATGTAAAAGGGCACATCAAACATGATGAAATGTTATTTGTCACGTGCCTCGTTAACAATCATTTGTCGACCAACAGCGAAATTGAAAGAGAATGTAGAGTAGCCTTCAAAATAAGGAACATACAGGATATGCAGCGTCTCCCCCATTTTACTGTGGATTGTTGTTAAATTATTCTCTGGCTTTTCTGTGTGGGTTGTAGCGTTGGTCTCTGCGCGTGGCATTTGTCCTCCTCTTTATTCGTGGTGGTAGATGTGCTTGGGAAACGTACCGTCTGTCCAGAGGACCAACAGGCTTAGAAGGCGGCCATGTGCTTAACACAGATAGTCTTAGTCCCAATAGTCCGGGGGAAACTAGATGAGTCACCCCATTATGAGGGGTGTGTGAGTGTGTGTGTGTGTGTGTGTGTGTGTGTGTGTGTGTGTGCATTCTGCATTTGTTTCTTCCGGGTAACAACATTGTTTGAGCCTCGGTAGACAATCATGTTGGGCTGGGGCCACCATAGCACTTAGCCCTGGGCCAAATCAACAGAGATTATACAGAAATCTCTTTTCACTGGCTTTCTCATTCTTTCCGCTTGTTCTTCCTCCCTCACTCTCTGGCTCTCCTCCCTCTCGTTTTTCAGTCTCTATCGGTATCTCTGCCTCTCTGTCCGTCTCTCTCTCGAGCTCTATCTGTCTCACCATGTCTGTCTCTCCTCTCTTTCCACACTTAATATAACACAACGACAGAGAAGGATTAGGAACATGGATCACAAGGATTTCAGAATATGACATTGATTAGGATAACAACACAATTATTCCAGTGCTCTTTCATTGACAACTGCTAATGACAAGCTCAAATGAATGAAATAAAGATCCAATCAAAATAATCAGGCTGTCTAACAAACGTTATTTAACATAACACTCTCATCGGTACTTGTCCCAGTTACTAATCAAAGATTCATTTATATCACCTGTTATTTATGTCTTGATCTGAGCAGAATCAGCTATAGCGTGTACATTGAAATTGCAGACGCTTTTGACTATAGAGTCTCAGAAAGGAGGGCTACATTCCTCGCTTAAGGCCACAAAAACAAATTGTTCACCTTGCTTTGGCCAATATGTGCCCAAACTACTTTTCTAAAAAGATCAAAGACAATACCAAACCTTGGGTCTGCTTGTCTCAAAAATGGCTCAATGATTCGAACCAGAAATCTTTTATTTACTGGTCCAACACTTTAACCCTAAGTGGGGATGTTCCATGGAGGTTTGAGTGTCGGCATCATTTCTCTTCTATGTTATGCTTGATTGATTAAGGTCACTAGTTAGTTAAGACCTCCTTTCACTTGGTTGTTATGGTCTTAACTGGACATTAATTGAAAGGAAGAACCACCAGACTCTGGGCCCTCCTTGAAAGGAAATTGACACCCCTGTTCTGTTTGCCAGCACAGTAAAATTACTATCAAACAACGGAAGATACACTTTTCCCGTCAATCAAAGCACCACCAGGAAACGACTATGAATATTTATGTGTTTATAAATACTTTTGTCACAAAAATCCCAGAAGTCCAAATATCCTACAACCTTTTGTTTATCATAGTGAATTTTTAGATATGCTAATTAAAGAACAGCAAACCGTTGGGGTTGTAGATGTAAAGATGGACACAGCTTGACTCTCCTCAAAACAACATCAAAGCAACCAGGGTAATCTAACTTTTCAAAAGGGAATCACATAGAAAGCCAATGAATATTTTTACAGAAATGAATTAAAACATACTACTTAACAGTTACTGAACGGTGGCCTTTGCCTGCCATTAAAGCATACAGAAAAAATGTAATTACCTTGCAAATTGATTTTCTAAAGAAACACATGCTCTGCATGCTAAGGAGTAATATTTTTTTTGCCTGCTGCCATTCAGGAGATTGTGAGGACAACAGAATGGGCTTGGTTAAAATGTGTCAATTACTAATCTGACACCATTCTGTCATAAGAGTGTACATTGTTGTTGACGTTCTCTTGTCAACATTTATATTGGAGAAAAAAAAACATTTCAAAGCCCAATGACTAGGAACTTTTGTTTCCTTTTGCTGAGGCCCAGATGTGCCCAACGATTGTTTTCATAAGATGAAAGACAACCCCAAACCTCCTCAGTGTCTGTCTGTTTGTCTAAAAATTGGCTCCTACAGGAATTGCAATTGTGCGTGTGTTCATTGCGGGTATCTGTGAGTCCAAGATATAATATGAGTCATATTCATCTTCCCAAAACTACATTGCAGATAAAAATTGCATGACAAGGTAACATTACCCCCTCAACTCGTTTTGCAGGCATTTCTTGTGGTGTACTTTATATGTATTTGGAGATTTCTTTAAGAGATTATGAATGACATATTCGTGTTGTTTATAATGGAGGGACACAGTGGCAGTGTCTATATACTGTCATCGTAACAATGACCTTAGAGTAGACCGTTGCTCATTTTAGTTCTCTTTGCATTAAAACAAGCTATCCTTGTTTTAATGCAGAGACCTGGAAGACTACAATTTCACATTGTTTTAATTTTAATTTATCTCCAACCTCTTTTTTAAGTTTGCAGTTAATTGATTTGCTGTGATCATGCCATAGGCCAGGAAAAACACTGCCATGACTGTTTAATTAAATGTTGTAATTGAATTACACTGAATTTAATAACACTGTAGATGGGGAAAAACCGACCCGTCATGTTCTCACAGAAGTCACTTTAAATTTGGCATAACTTGTTTTATTTTTAAAGGATGTCAGATAGTATTTGATAAGTTCATACAGACAGTATATTTGTCTGTTTCAGTTCTTCCATTGTGTTTGTGTGTGTGTTTGTCGCCACTATTGGCTTGATCAGTTTGCCTCGGAAATCAAATCTTTAGCTCTAACATAACTGCTAAAGTCTGGCTATACAGATATGGAACAGGACAGTTGTCCTGACAGAATTTGAGCAAGCTGTGGCTGATGCTGTGTCCTCTTGAGCTGAGAAATCTCAAGTGAAAGTTTATGAGACGTGGATGGGAACCTACAAATTTGTATACTCAGTGTTACGTTAATATGCCCCATTCTGACAAGTTGAACAAAAATTTTTTTTTTCAAATCCAGAAACAATAATGTTTTGAGTAAATAGCATACTGTCTTCTGACCGCCTATCTCCGTTTCCAGCCATCTCCATCTTTAGAGGACACAGCATTAGAGGACATCTTTAGAGGACACAAGTTGACTTGGCCTTGGTTTGGTGCACTGTCATTATTTTTACTTTTGTGCCATTAAAAACAAAGAAACATTCTTATTTATAGAAACAGATTGTAAATGGTATTGAAAGCTTCAACCCAATGATATTGAAAGCTTCAACCCAACCCTAGAGTTTACAGAACTAAACTATTAACAGTGTATATCTCATCATTTTAGAAATGAGAACAGTTGAAATGAAAATGAATGCAACATAATTATACACAGGGAATCATTTTTAATGTCATCAAAATTGTGATTAAACACGTTCATCTTTGGCTGCCTTTGCTGTTGCTACCAAATTTTGTAGTTGCAAGTTTTTAAAAACATTTTCTCTATGTGGGCAGGGTTAATAAGGAAGCTAAGATGACAACTCACCATTGGTCAACTGTTTTTTTCATTTGTAATAAAATTGAATTATGTGGATTTTTTGGGGTTTATTTGAAGAATAAAAAATGCTGAAGATATCCTGATGTATTTGGAAATCATTGTCAGGATCTGGTGGAAGGCGTTAGTATTTCTGCAACAAACATTAGGCTGCATAAGGTTTGGTCCCATCCATCGCTCATCAAGGTGTTCGACACCTGTCCCAAATATTTATTTCCTGAACATGAAGATGCTAATTTTGGTAATCATCACTCTGTCACCAGCTGCACTGTAGAACATCTGTTCTTCACTGTCACTAGGACAAACGTACAACAGAGCATCCATGCTGACAGGCCGCCTGAACAATTTGTCACCGGCAAAGTATGTGTGCAGAGTGGAGATAGAATGGAGGGAGGAGCAGAGGAGTCCACGTAATTTGGATAGATCACGGAGCGGTTTTCCAAATTGCTGGAGTGGCTGCTGTCGGTCAAGCTCCAATTTCACTCCAGTACCGTTCAGCCATGAGCACCGGGCAGACATGCAGATAAGAACTTTCATTGTTATGGCTGTGACAGGTCACTATTATGTCTATTATGTCATTCTCAGTATAATTATATTTATTTTATTTTACCAGGCCAGTTGACTGAGAACACATTCTTTTTACAGCAACAGGGGGGAGAAGAGGGGATGAATGAGTCAACTGGAAGCTGGGGATGATTATGTAGCCATGTTGGTAAGAGGGACATATTTAGAATTTGAACATGACACCAGGGTTAACACCCCTCAGCGCCCCCTAGTGACATCACATCTGAAATTTGGCAGTGTGTCATACATTGCCAGTGGGCATGGGATAGATATTTGATATTAAGTATCGTTTGGTATTATTTTGTAGACTCTAAAGTCTGAGCAAAATATTTAGTCTTAATGGGGGAACTGAGTGGAGGTTTTGTATTAGTCTAATTTATATGGGAAGGAGGTGGGGGTTTTATTATAAAAGTGCAGTGCGTCCGTCGGCCATGAAACTGGTCCATGATGGATGATACAGCTTAAAGCATGAAGTTATTACTCAATACAAGATAACACTAATGTCTGTAGAAAGCAGCCAAAGATAGCCTATAGCTTCAAGACCCAAGTAGTGTGTTATCATTGAAGCAGAAAATGTATGCTGAACCTTTGACATAAGTTCAACATTTTGTGAGAGTCGTGATTAATGATGCTGATGAAGACTTAAAGGCAGTGAGAACTGAATATCAGTTTTTGCTGGTTATGTTGGAGCTGTTATGTGTAATGACAAATTTTTTCCTTGTAAACAAGACCTCTTCCTGTGTCTCCAAAAAAGGAACACATGCATTGAGATGGAATGACTCTGTATTATATTATATATTTGCAAACTTAATTCCAGGCAATCTGTCTTCTCATGGTTCAACAAATGGGGCCTAGAAAGCCAATTTCCATCTCTGTTAGTGCACTGTTATTTTCAAACCAAACAAGGCAATTCCATTAGGAGTTGACATGAGAGGAGACACTAGTTGTCACCTAGGCTATGCCCTATGTACTTCTTGAGGGAGATGCTGCAGTGTCAAAGCTTAAGCCATTCTTACTTTTCTTATTTTTTAACTGTGAAGAAAGACATCAGCAGAAATGTGTCAGCATGTACATATAACAACACAGTCATGCGCATTTTTCTTTTACGGTTTTTCTCAATCGATTTGACACATTTCTCCAATCTCACGTAACTGCTCTCAAAACAGTTAACACAGCAAACTAAACACATGAAACAGGTTGGCGAAACAGGTCAACATTCACTGCATAATGAAGCGCTGCATTTTATTCTAGCAATGCATTTATTTAAAATGAATACTAACATCAAAACTACAAGTGTGTTGTCTGTTGAGTTGATAACAAATTCAGCTGTAGATACACAAATAAATGAATGAAAATGCATGTTTTCCATGAACTTCTTCAATGAGGAGTTCAGTTGTATAACAATGAGTTTTCACCCTAAAAAAAGTAATTATTATGTAGATGAATACGTAAGTAAATAAATGAATAAATGTACTGCAATCATTGAATCAATTAACTTAATTGATCCAGACTCAATTACATCTCGCCAGAAAATTTCATCCACATCACAGCATATATTTTCACGAGTCATGCATCGTGGGAAAAAAATGCAGTGAATGCTGGATCCATCCTTGACATGCTAGTGCCTCAATTTCTTCACAGGCCTCTTCCATCGCTTGAAGAAGACTTCATTGGTTGTAAGGGTGGCGATCATATACTTTCCAGAAGAAGAACTCCTTAACAGGATTCAAGAAAGGAGAATATGGTGGAAGGAACACCATCCTGAAATTTGGGTGATGCTTTATGCAGCACTATGCAGAGAGATGCCTGAATCTTTTCATTTAGTATATATATATATATATATGGAATAGTATATGGACACATACATAATATCCAGGGAAAAAAACTTTGTGTTTACAGCAAAAGTTCAGTAATTGGCTTGCACGTATTTGAACAAACTGGAATCGCAACTCTTTCACTCTAACAGAGTTCCACTCAAAGGAATTTGGACACCTGAATGTTCTCGAACTTCAATTCTGAAAAATGTTTGGACAAGCAGGAATATGTATATATATATATATATACAGTATCTCACAAAAGTGAGTACACCCCTCACAGTTTTGTAAATATTTGATTATATCTTTTCATGTGACAACACTGAAGAAATGACACTTTGCTACGATGTAAAGTAGTGAGTGTACAGCTTGTATAACAGTGTAAATTTGCTGTCCCCTCAAAATAACACAACACACAGCCATTAATACCTAAACCGCTGGCAACAAAAGTGAGTACAGTGAACATGTCCAAAAGTGTCAATATTTTGTGTGGCCACCATCATTTTCCAGCACTGCCTCAACCCTCTTGGGCATGGAGTTCACCAGAGCTTCACAGGTTGCCACTGGAGTCCTCTTCCACTCCTCCATGGCGACATCATGGAGCTGGTGGATGTTAGAGACCTTGCATTCCTCCACCTTCCGTTTGAGGATGCCCCACAGATGCTCAATAGGATTTAGGTCTGGAGACATGCTTGGCCAGTACATCACCTTTACCCTCAGCTTCTTTAGCAAGGCAGTGGTCGTCTTGGAGGTGTGTTTGGGGTCGTTATCATGTTGGAATACTGCCCTGCGGCCCAGTCTCCGAAGGGGATCATGCTCTGCTTCAGTATGTCACAGTACATGTTGGCATTCATGGTTCCCTCAATGAACTGTAGCTCCCCAGTGCCAGCATCACTCATGCAGCCCCAGACCATGACACTCCCACCACCATGCTTGACTGTAGGAAAGACACTCTTGTCTTTTTACTCCTCACCTGGTTGCCGCCACACACGCTTGACACCGTCTGAACCAAATAAGTTTATCTTGGTCTCATCAGACCACAGGACATGGTTCCAGTAATCCATGTCCTTAGTCTGCTTGTCATCAGCAAACTGTTTGTGGGCTTTCTTGTGCATCATCTTTAGAAGAAGCTTCCTTCTGGGACGACAGCCATGCAGACCAATTTGATGCAGAGTGCGGCGTATGGTCTGAGCACTGACAGGCTGACCCCCCACCCCTTCAACCTCTGCAGCAATGCTGGCAGAACTCATACGTCTATTTCCCAAAGACAACCTCTGGATATGACGCTGAGAACGTGCACTCAACTTCTTTGGTCGACCATGGCGAGGCCTGTTCTGAGTGGAACCTCTCCTGTTGAACCGCTGTATGGTCTTGGTCACCGTGCTGCAGTTCAGTTTCAGGGTCTTGGCAATCTTATAGCCTAGGCCATCTTTATGTAGAGCAACAATTCTTTTTTTCAGATCCTCAGACAGTTCTTTGCCATGAGGTGCCATGTTGAACTTCCAGTGACCAGTATGAGGGAGTGTGAGAGCAATGACACCAGATTTAACACACCTGCTCCACATTCACACCTGAGACCTTGTAACACTAACGAGTCACATGACACCGGGGAGGGAAAATGGCTAATTGGGACAATTTGGACATTTTCACTTAGGGGTGTACTCACTTTTGTTGCCAGCGGTTTAGACATTAATGGCTGTGTGTTGAGTTATTTTGAGGGGACAACAAATTTACACTGTTATACAAGCTGTACACTCCCTACTTAACATTGTAGCAAAGTGTCATTTCTTCAGTGTTGTCACATGAAAAGATATAATCAAATATTTACAAAAATGTGAGGGGTGTACTCACTTTTGCGAGATACTGTATATATAAGTGAAAAGATTCAGGCGTCTCTCTGCATAGTGCTGCATAAAGCATCTCCCACATTTCAGGATGGTGTTTCATCCACCATATTCTCCTTTCTTGAATCCAACTGAGGAGTTCTTCTCATGGAGGTGGAAAGTATATGATTGAAACCTTACAACCAAGTAAGTCTTCTTCAAGCGATGGAAGAGGCCTGTGAAGAAATTGAGGACAAGCACGTCAAGGATGGATCCAGCATTCACAGCATTTTTTCCCACGGTGCCTGACTCGTGAAAATATAAGCTGTGATGTCGATGAAATTTTCTGGCCAGACGTAATTGAGGCTGGATCGATAAAGTTAATTGATTCAATGATTGCAGTACATTTATTCATTTATTTACTTATGTATTTATCTACATAATAATTATTTTTTTAGGGCGAAAACACATTGTTATGCAACTGAACTCCTCATTGAAGAAGTTCACGGAAAACATGCATTTTCATTCATTTATTTGTGTATCTACAGCTGAATTTGTTATCAACTCAACAGACAACACACTTGTAGTTTTGATGTTAGTATTCATTTTAAATAAATGCATTGCTAGAATAAAATGCAGTGCTTCATTATGCAGTGAATGTTGACCTGTTTCGCCAACATAAGAGTGTGTTTAGTTTGCTGTGTTAACTGTTTTGAGAGCAGTTACGTGAGTTTGGAGAAATGTGTCAAATCGACTGGGAAAAACTGTAACTTGTGTATTCAGCGTTCAAAAAGACTACTCAAATAATTGATATCCACTTTAAAATGTCAGGCAGAAAAAATTTATAAACCCATACCAAAATGTCCATTAATTATGATCCACATTCAAATTTTCTTTTCCAGTTATTATTGTCCTGCTGTGATAGACTGGGTTAAAATACGATATGGTGTCTGTACAAGACCGTACATTAAAATCAATCATTTATATATAGGCATGTGTGCAATCCCTGCTCTGTATTGAAATATTTAGGAAGGAAGACAGAGCCACAAGTTTTCAGGCTATCTTGAAATGAGGAAATACAGGATGTAGTTCTATTTTTTGAGACTACATTGCTGCTGCTGGCTGAAGCTCGTATAATATAGATGTCCTCAAGATTCTTCCACCTTTCCCCCTCATTTTACATTTGATTAAAAATATGTACAGTACCAGTCAAAGGTATGGAGACAATTACCCATTCACCTGAAGACCTTGAGATCTGTCATATATACTTTTTTAAAGATCTAAAAAAAAGATCTAAAAAAAATGTTTTACAGCTTTTCTAAATTGGTGAATACAAAGTGAAAGTTAGTGTAGCAAGTACTCTATAAAAGGAGAGTAGGTCTGAATGCTCATTGCTGCAAATTAGGGATATCTCCTTAAAGGCTTGGTATGGTACAGGCTAGATTATGGCTGAGGCAATGACAGACTCAATGTAACTTGTTCCTGCTGTCTAGCAGCATGGCATGAAGTGACACCTTGGACTGCACATCTAAATTATTTATAATTGCTGTTTTATAACATTGATGTGGGAAGACGGACATTGGTTTATATATATATATATACACTGTCTGACCAGTATAATAATGTGATTTATATTGTTTCCTAGGAGATAACAACGGATGGCCCCATCTATTTGACAAGTATTTTGGGATGCCAAACGTAGACATGGGGACCAAGTCTGATAAATGCTGTAAGTATATGAAAGTCTATCAATGTACTCCGTCTTGTGTTTTTTCTATGACAGGTTAGTTCAATAACATTTATTTAAGGAATCAATGAAAAAGAGCATCGGTGCAGAACCACCACCTACTCCTACCGGATCAGTAGTTCTGAATAAAACAATATCTATTTTGGCAGCATTATGATGACTTGACAAACCACAACCTGTCTAGGGGAAACTTTCTTGAAGACTTACTACACCACAGAAATGGTGTATTTTCTGCTAATGCACATTGCACAGGGAATAGATGATTCACTTCAGACATGTTATTGGACTGCCATGTAATTTGTTTATTTGTCTGGGTTGAATAATGTGCATAGAGTAATTTGTGATTCAAAACCTTTTATGTGGACAGTGAAACCATTTAAACACACATACTCATTATTTGTTCACTGCATGAATAGTAGTAAATTCAGATGCCTCCTTTTCAGCTGTTAAGCCTCATGAAGTGGAAGTAATATCAAAGACACAGAATGGTTCTCTGGTGCTTTGAGGGTGTCCCATACTGTTATTATGTAGGCTACTTCAACAAATATATGGACATTCAAGATTTCTTCACAAGTAAGTCTTGAGGTGTTTGATACCTATAAATTAACTGCTTATCAATTTGATTTTAAGTCCAGTTATCTGTGTCTACTTATTTTAAGCTGTTTGTCACCATCTTCTTTTTCAGGTTTAATTTAAATTTGGGCTTCTATATTTGCAGCTCAAAGCTAAATTGCAGAACACAGCAGTTTAAGACAATAAGAATGAGAATGAAATGCAAAAAGGCACGACGTCCTTTGCCCTAAATAAGCTATTTCTACTTAGCTATTATGCAATGGTTTTAAAATGGTCATACCATGGTTGATTTAGCAATTCAATTGAGTTTTAAAACCAATATAGACAAAAATCTAAATTATTTTAAAAGTGGTGCATGGAAACAGATTGAAAGGAACTTCGTTTTAAAGCGCATTTCCTAATTCTCAGACAAATTAGGATACATCATTTTATTTTAGACCAATTATGTCTACTTTACCCTGTCAGCTTTAATTGCACCAACCCAGGCCATCCCTTTGTGCCATCTGTCCGCAAATGTTTTGCTTACCTTCAGATAGATTCCGAAGCTTGTATGTGTCATATAGCAAAACAAAGAATGCTGGAGTGTTTATTGGTTTGTACTGTGGCACTCAAAGAATTTCCCCCCTATGGACTTTTCCACTTTTTATTGTGTCAAAATAGATTTACTTATCAGTTTATGCTACTGATGAACACAAAAAGTGTCAATAATGTCAAAGTTAAATATAATAAAATGCAAATTGTTCTAAATTAATTACAAATATAGAACAGAATTTTTTTTATTGCATAAGTATTTCCCCCCTTCACTATGACACACCTGAATGAGATGTGATGCAACTAATGGTGTTTATAAGTCACGTAATTAGTTGAATGTGTGCAATCAAGGCGTTTGACATGTTTTCAGGTTAAATGGAGAGAATATGACACAACTGTGAATCTGTCTACAGTAGAACAGGCTGTCCTCAAAAACTGAGTGTCCGGGCGAGAAGGGCACTGGTTAGGGAGTTACAGTCTTCCACGGCTGAGCAGGGAGACACTGTGCATACAGCAATGATAACCTGGGTGTTTCATAAAAGTGGCCTTTATGGGAGAGTGGCAAAAAGAAAACAACTCACATCGAATCTCCACCAGAGTTTGCCAGAAGGCTCGTGGGAGACTTTGAGAGGTGGAATAAGATTAAATTGCCTCAACGCTAAGTGCTATGTTTGGCACAATCCTAACACTGCACATATCCTCTAGGGCCACCCTACTACAAAGCGGGCTGGGGGCAGCATCATACTGTACAATGGGGATGCTTCTCTATGTCAGGCCCTGAGAAGCTTATGAAGATAGAGGGTAAAATGGATGCAGCAAAGTACAGATTCTGGAAAAAGATCTCCTGAAGTATGCAAGAGACTTTAGACTTAGAAGGTTCATCCTCCAGCAGGTTAATGATCCCAAACATACAGGCCCTGAAGTGGCTTCAAAACATAAGGTGAGTGTCCTAGTGTGTGGTTCTGTCAAAGCCCAGACCTCAATCCACTTGAGATTGTTTTGTGTTGATCAGTGGCAAAAAGTCCTAATTTTGATGTCATGTTTTAAAATAATAAAATGTGCAAAAGTCCAAAGGGTTGAATACTTTTGAGAGCCTGTGTAGCTCCGACGGTTCCATTGTAAAGTAATCAAGAAGGAAAAATAGAATCTGTACGAGGTAACACTTGGTGACATTTGTCACCAGTAATTATTTTTAGAATAATTTAGTCTTTTCCAAATCGTCATATGTTAAACAAACAAGCATTCCCCATATGTTGGTCCTTCAGCTGTCAGTTTGCCACAGAATAAAGCACACCTGTGCAAATTCTCTGATACTTTATGTGATTGCATAAGCTTGCATTGACCTTATCTACAATTTCTCTTGCTGCTCACAAAAAAGTTATTTGTAGAGTCTGAAGTTTAAATTGCTTCCTATCCAGACTGAAGGTATGTCATGTACCACTGACTACAAGCACAATTCCCAGCAAATAAAAACACAAGTTCTGCAAAATTGCAGTGCAGTTACCTGTCCTTCGGTGTTAGAATGAAGACCCAAGGAGAGAGAATGTATCACTGTATAATTATCAGATTGAATTTGCTTCAATCGCCTTGCTGTGCAATCTCACTTCTATTGTATGATCTTCATCTCAGACGTAACGCTTCAGTGTTATGGCTGTAGTGAAACGTGTTCTTGCAATCAAGATAGATTGTGAGCCATCCTAAGCTATTTCTAATCTCTCATGCCAACCATTTCAGGAGAAATGACACAAGCTTTTGTCAATGATCATTTGTTTATCTGGGTCTGTGATAGGCAATGAATTTCTACTCATACTATATAGCTCAAGACTCCCACACAAACCCTCACTATTTCACTTTCCAATTGTGCTACCTTTGATGTACAGTATCTCCTTCTTGGGGTCGTATTTTTACGGATTTATACCATTTATATTAACACTTCATAAGAATAGAAGCTTTCTTCTGTCGAAATGGACAAATAGTCCAAAATGTTTGTTGGCATGGTGTTGGCATCAAATTGTAGTTTTGGAGACTTGGTGAAACCAAGAGTGGCCATGATAATTATGTATATAATTATCTATCATTTCTACTAGTCTCAATATTCATGCCACTTGTTTTTTAGAAAAAAACTATTTATTGATTAACTATGATAATTCTTTAAACAATTTCACCTCAATGGAATCTTTGATTCTCTCATAACATGAGTGTACAGTCAAGCTGTTAAACGCAAGTACATTTTTTATTGCCTTTTTCACTCCTCTTTACCAAGGGTGCTAATAATCATGAAGGGCATTGCATAATAGAAAAAATGAACCATTTATGGAATTTGCCATTGTCCTGAGCTGTAGGACTCCTTCAGTGTATTTATATACAATAGGGACAGCAATCTAATATTGTTCTCAAACTAATCATGTTTATTACTTTTGGGAATGGATGTGGAGACAGTCATTCCTTAACTGAATGTTTCCAAAGTATTTATAGGGACATGAATGGATGGTTGTTGCCAATCAGTGCAAATGTCAATGAAACAGGAATTAGTTTTTATGACTACTGGATAATACTTTTCACCTTGGGTGTTCATTTAGCCTTTGCTATACCCTCTGTTTACCCTAGCCTATGCTGTTTCACAATTTGTGCTCTTTAAAAGTAGAAAGAGCACCAACCTAATCCATTTGACCTAATCCATTACAGAATGTGAGATTGATTTTTGTTTCATTTTTTATTGTTTCTGTATATATACATACTGTATATGCTGTATGTACTAATTACGATTATAACTTTTAGTTTGGACGTTATTGGAGCTACATCCAACATTTTACCAATATTTTAATTCTAATATTTAATCTGTATTTTTTTAAAGCATGGCTTAGCAATACCTGAAATAGTTTAGCACAACTTTCATATCTTATCATAACCCCCCATATAAAACACATTTTTCAGGGAGTGTTGCAAAATATCTGTAATGCTGCCACTTTTATCAGAAATACTGGTTAGAGGATTCCAGATATCATTATCATTCCCTTTTCATTCTGTTAATCTTCGGTTCTTACTGGAATTTCTGGAAAACGTGGGAATCAGAGTCAAGATAATTGGTTCTGTGCACTTCGCAGTCTGCCTTCTACTGTGGGATATCTCTAGCCATGCAATGACCTGCATTTGGTGTCAGAATAATGTAAAACCAAACAGGTGTGCAACCTGGACATATTCGAATTAATGAAGCAATGATAAAAAGATGATTTGAAAATGTCAGATCACTTAACAAGTGTTGGCATGCAGTTTAGATTGTTTGGGGTAATTTATTGAAGGATAATAAACTCTCTTTAATGGATTGGGGACCGTGTATATACTGTAAACCTGTTTCAATTAATATATTTCAAGTAAGAAAGATCCTAACTAAAATGTGCTTATAATTATACTAGAATTTTAAACAAGATAAAAGCACAGAATGGAGTTGTGTGGTCAAATGGGTATACACACATTTAAAGTCTGTTGTTACCCTGTTGGGTATAAACATTTAATGTCTGTTGTTACCCTGTTGGGTATAAACATTTAATGTCTGTTGTTACCCTGTTGGGTATAAACATTTAAAGTCTGTTGTTACCCTGTTGGGTATAAACATTTAAAGTCTGTTGTTACCCTGTTGGGTATAAACATTTAAAGTCAGTTGTTACCCTGTTGGGTATAAACATTTAAAGACTGTTGTCACCCTCTTGGGTATAAACATTTAAAGACTGTTGTTACCCTCTTGGGTATAAACAATTAGGTAACTGTTGTTACCTTGTTGGGTATAAACATTTAAAGACTGTTGTTACCCGGTTGGGTATAAATATTTAAAGACTGTTGTTACCTTGTTGGGTATAAACATTTATGTAACTGTTGTTACCCTGTTGGGTATAAACATTTAAAGACTGTTGTTACCCTGTTGGGTATAAACATTTAAAGACTGTTGTTACCCTGTTGGGTATAAACATTTAAAGACTGTTGTTACCTTGTTGGGTATAAACATTTAAAGACTGTTGTTACCCTGTTGGGTATAAACATTTAAAGACTGTTGTTACCCTGTTGGGTATAAATATTTAAAGACTGTTGTTACCCTCTTGGGTATAAACATTTAGGTAACTGTTGTTACCCTGTTGGGTATAAACATTTAAAGACTGTTGTTACCTTGTTGGGTATAAACATTTAAAGACTGTTGTTACCCTGTTGGGTATAAATATTTAAAGACTGTTGTTACCTTGTTGGGTATAAACATTTAGGTAACTGTTGTTACCTTGTTTTTACCTTGTTGGGTACAAACATTTACTGATGGTTATTAACACATACTGTACATAAAATATTAAGCCTCAAGCTGGCCTTTAGTTTTTAACACAGCTACTTCAAATGTATGTACTAATTTATGATGTATTTAACAAAGCATTTACAGTGAATAGTAAAGCAGCCATGGGTAAGCAATATCCTTGCAGGCTATATTTTACAAATGTAATAACATTTGTTATTACAACCTTATTGTCTGATTATAAGTCCTTTTAATTATAAAATATCTATTTCAGATGATACTCTCTTAACTGTTTCCAAACATTACTGATCTCTTCACACATTTCCTGCTGGAAGCTGGAATTAATGTCTTTGACAAATGATCCTTAAACAAATTTTGCAAACTTTTTCCTCTCCAAATCATTCAGTTCTATTGCATTTTCACTTTGAAGTTCTGCGACCATGCATAACCATCCATATGTTGAAATCTCTCCGCTCGCAATATCATATCTGAATCTTTTTGGTGGCATAGTGGCTGTTGTCTTGGTGTCAGTCACAAATGGTTTCCAAGCGGAGTGACCCTGGTTTGAGCCTTTGGACAGTATTCCCAAACGGTGAATGAAGCCAAACTACTAAGCAAGCACAATGTGGTACACCATCTGTCTTCACTGTACATAACCAGTGATTAAAGTGTTAATAAAGGGTTCTAGCTTATCCCTCAGACTTCCAAATATTGCGTTTACTTAAGTTAGCAATGATTTGCCAAAAATACCTTGAATGTCATACTTACTGTACAGGGAGACATGCAAATAATGTCAGTAAGTTTATATGACTCTGGGGAAGATGATAAACGGCTTTACACGATTTTTGACGGTTGTAAAAATGGCATTGTCAGTCCAAAATGGGTCCTCGAAAATTGTGTGCTATGTCATCGAAACCACTCGCTTTCAAACATGGAATTGAATGGCTAACTTAAATATAATCGTATAATACTTATAGATTATGCACATACAAACAATGTAGATCAAAATGTGAGGTTTAAAACATGTTTTTATTATTCACAAGTCCCAGAATGCATCTTTACCTATCAAAGTCTGGAACCAAATCGTTAAGGATGGTCTCATACGCTCTCTTGTGTCTCTACAGGGTCTGATATGAAGCTAGCTCTCCAACAACCAGGTTGTCTATTGACCTTCACATTTCTGTTAGTTGCTATAGTTTTTGTCCCACCCAGTTTACAACACGCAAATGTGCGTCAGTCATTAAACCTCCCTTTCCTCTGTGTTGTCTCTTCCCCTGCCAGTGCTGGGAGCTGTTCCAGAGCCATGCCAGTGCAGAGACCTAGAGCTGGACTGTGACAACGCTCAGTTTCACCATGTCCCCGAAGTGTCCACTAACGTCACTATGATGTATGTTTCCACAGAGATATGCACGTCTACACACATGTGCGCGCGCACACGCACGCACACACGCACACACTGTAATGGTGGTGAATCCCCTTGCGTACATGTTCGTGATCATGGTTGTAAAGAATTATTGGAAGTGAGAGTGGTAGACAGGTTCCCTCACTGGCAACATCAACTTTGTCGCAGAGAATAATTTACGGTGTCGCTCCTCAAGCCAAAATAGGCAATTTGAAGTCAAATGTCTCACAGTTATTAGCAACAGGTCATAGAAATTGTAAAATGATTTAGGAACAATTCTAATAAATGGACAGTTGGACATTGAGTAAAGATACTGCTAACTATTTCTTAGATGTTTTTTTATCCATTTGATACTGAATTTTTGCACCTACAGTGGCAGTGAATTGTATTCTCCCTTTTTAACTTCTTCACATTTTATTGTGTTACAGCATGAAATCAAAGTGGTTTTAATTAGTTAGAGATTAAATTGAGTTTTTGCCACTAAAACACAAAACACAAAATAGCCAATAATGACATAATTGAACGTCATTGAAGTCGAGTGGCTCTATTAAACAAGAAAAATCTCCCTACCAGTGTTGACTGTCCCAGCCATAAAAATAAAAGATATCTCTGCAGTTACATTAAGAAGATGTAGGGATACTGGAAAAACACTTCAAATAGTGTCAGGGACCTCTTCCTTTAACATCTGTCATTTGCCAGATGCGTCATTAGTAATGCAGCTATATTTTTAGATGCTTTTTTGGGCTTCCTAATAGAGTTTGAGGCCAAGCAAACTGAAACCTATGGTTACCTGCAAAAAATGGAATTACTGACATTATGACAAAAGTAATGTATACATAGGAAAATTATTTACTAAAAAAAATAATTTCAGTCCGTACGTTATGCAAAATGACTGCAATAGCTATGTTATCACAGAGCTTTCTCAGTTTCAAAATCTTTAATTTATCTGTCATAATGCCCCCACATTGTTTAGATAACAGTATATTTTGCCCCTTTGTATCTGTCCCCATTGGGGAAATTCCAGCTCCACTTGACTGGTCATCTACAAATGTAAAAATTGCTTGATGGGTATACCTTGGAGCCCAATTTGCAGAGAAATAATTGTGTCAACAGCCTTTCATTGATGCTTTCTCCTGCTCCAACGGACTTGGCTTTCATCAAGGTCTTGCAGGCAGCTGTGGCATCCTCTGCATTCAAGTCTTATCGCCGTGACCTCTGGTAAATGGCAAGTGGGCTAATCGAGGTGGAATAAAATGATAACAATTCAGCCTCAAAATTATACCTTTCGCTCCTTAAGAAAAAATGCTTATTTTGTTTGGAATAATGTGTTCTTTCACTATTACCATTTAAAGGTGAATTTCAGCAAAACTTTTGAAACACCTAAGTTGATCATGCCCGTATGGTGTTCTGTGCCCGGCTGTACTAATAACAAGCAAGCGCATATAAGTGCCTTTTTTGTTTTGGCTGGCTGAGACATACTCTAGCCCAATGCAGCCCTGTGTAACAGACCTCAAAGGTAAACACCACATTCTTGTTATTACAGATGCTTTCATCTTGTATCCTCGCATGCGAACAAACACTAACACAGACACACATTTACCAGAAGAAATAACTTTTCCAATGATAATTTCCTTTTAAAAAATGAATCCATGCTATTCCAATGTTTGTCTACAAGATAACATACTGTAACTCTGATGTGTTGTACATGGTAAGTGGGCTACCTTTGAGATGCCAATAAACACCAACATTAACATGTGTTTATCAGTAGAAATAATTTCATTTTGCCAAGTGAATTCATGCTTTATCAACTTTCCACTAAATGTTATTAGTTCAATATGTTCAGAAGTCAAAATAACAGCAAAGCAACTGCATTTAAGCTGTTTAGAAAACGATACAAACATGTCTGCTCATGTACAAATGCAGTAGACAACCAGGCAGATCTCTAGTTATCAAGCATGGTTAGCGAACAAATGTTGTCGTAAATGTGCCATTTTAACAACAGTAGCATCAGTAGTTGTATCTAAAGAGTACTGTACACGTCTAAGATTACTAGCCACGGATCTCAATATTCAATTCCCACATGCACTGTTTTCAATAGGTAAGGCACAAATCAAATGCTGTTTTTATGTCAGTTAGCCTGTATATAAAAACAGTATATGTTAAAAAATAACCATTGAAAGCAACCTACCTGAATACTTAGCTTCTTAACCTAGCCAAGAGATCAGTAAGTTATTTCCCACAGCCACTGTTTGTTTGGTAAGAAGCAAGGCACAAATCAATATAGTTAACTTATTTGCTGTTTTGGTCCAAATGTGATTAGTAAATACATGCATTCTTCAGTCCATATTTGAATGCATTTCTTCAAGATAGCAGCGGTTGACGATGTTAGAATATCCAAACCCAGCTACAGTACCACAGTCTATCAAATCCTTTATACAGTATCCTACTATGGTTCATCTATTCAGTCCTTCAAATCATGATGACAGGCCATTGTGTTGCATAATATAGCTAGCAGTACTTAGTCTACTAGGGTAATATTTGGAAATAACTGGGTTAGAGAAGGGACTATGCCAAACCCACTAGAGTTGTAATGTGGATACCTTGTAGATTCATCAATATACAGCACCGGAAAAAATTAAGAGACCACTGCACCTTTTTCTTTCCTTTCCAAAAAAGTCGAAAAGGAAGGTTTTGAGTGAGGAACAGAAGGGTTAAAATAAAGAGACCACTGCAAATTGAACGCTTCCTCACTCAAAACGTTTTTGGAAAGGAAAGAAAAAGGTGCAGTGGTCTCTTAATTTTTTCCAGAGCTGTATCTGCTGATAGAAACATGGGAGCTAAAACGAACATGTGAGCCAATATCAATCAATGATATCCATAACTACACACAAAATGAATTGTAGAGCAATCGGTATAGCATGGAGGCTTGATAAAATGAAAGAAAACATGACTACTTAGATTTTTCAGGTGGCGTTAGTCCAATACATTTTTTGACGAATGTACAAAGCCCATTTCCCATTTCTTGGCCAACTATGCGTGTAAAAAATCTCATTGACCCAGACATGTCTACAAACATGATACAAACCAAGGCTCTCCTTTAAAATGTAAATGGAGTGTTGCTTTTATTTAAGCATGAACTGTTAAAAATATCAATAAAGCTGGTAGTGCAATGTTATTTGTAATGTTTTTGGTTAGACTTTATTACATATTTTCTTAGTTCCTGTTTCCATGTGTAGATGTTCCATTAATCAATTGTGTGTGTAGAGCATACAGACCCACTTTTGTGACCAGTTTTTTTCAACCTGGTTGACCTTGAACTTTTCACATCCCACAGGTCCCTGCAAAGAAACCGACTCCGGAAACTGAATTCCAACATATTTTATAACTACCAGAGTCTTCAGAAACTGTAAGTTGTCGTTTAAATATTGATTGCATTTTAAAGATGTCTTGAGGCAAGAAGCTTTAGTGGATTCAATAGTGATCTGCTGGTTAAGCTATTAATGCATTAATTCATACAGAATTTTTTTTTGAAAGCACTTTAAATACATACAGTATGGCATAGCCATTCAAGGCTGGTGTGTGGAAAACGTACAGGCTTTGAAAGAAATTGACCATGTACCTTTGAACCTCCTAAGAGCTTTTCATCAAATCAAGTCAGCAATGCAGTATTGTGGGGTAATCTTTAAATTAATGATTGCTTTCAAGTTATTATAATTTTTTACTTAAACTGACAGAATGGCACTAATAACAATATGCCTCATTACAATAAAAGTATGAGCACTTAACTTTGGGACCTAAACCAAGACAGATGATTCAATGGTTCAACTGTCATATAAGCGGATATTCTATTGGAAAGTCCTTCATTTGATGAAATTTTCCATCAGCGGCATTCATAATCCATGCCAAAATCCTTATCTTACTTGACAGCTTGCCAAAAAGATTTTTCAACACTGTAAACACTGCCTGTCTGTTTTATTTAGCAATCTTACAAGCTAAATTGGAATGGCTTTTTAAGCCAGCAGCAACATAAACCATTTTGGGTTGGTCGAAAACTGAATGATCTAAATTCCCCCCGGACAATTAGTTCATATTATAAATGTGTGGCATCCATATCTTTTTTTATTTGTCTTCACGTTAGTCATTATGAAAGCTGTTCTTATCAGCACACAGATTAAAACATACTTCTTTTTTAAAACATATTTCTAACATATCTCTTTTCAGTTATCTACAACACAACAGAATTCGTGCTGTGAGCCCTCATGCATTCAGAGGACTGTACAATCTAACAAGACTGTAAGTTCATTATATTAATCTGTTAATACACTTGATGTTAGACTTTTTTTCTTGATCAGACATCTAAGTCCGGCATAATGAATGTTGTCAATTAAAGTTTTCCAGCAAAGTTGCTTATGTTTGAAATAATATGTAAATTAATCCCTATGAAGTGTCCTAGTGAAGTGTGTGTGTGTTTAAGATCAGTATTTTCTGCTTCAGCTATTTAAGCTACAACAAGATATCCATCCTGATGCCCGGGGTGTTTCAAGATCTACACAAACTTGAGTGGTTGTAAGTTTTCCTTGTTGAAACATTCTGGATGTCCTGTGTAAACCTACTGCTTAACATGGGAAGAAAAACACAACATCTTTAGACAGCCTTGAGAAATGTTGCATGAAGATGATATCTGCAGTTTCCTCTGAACCAATGCTTAACCAAGTGTTTCATTTATTAAGAGAACTAAAAATAAACTCTCCTCTTGGCTTGTAGGATCCTTGAGAACAACAGCATACACCAGATATCACCCACCACTTTTTCAGGCTTGCACTCGCTGGTTCTCTTGTGAGTTTGTTTTTTACCTTGATCTGTTTTTTTTTTTGCTTCCTCCCAATGAGAAAGTTATTTTATATGCACTTTATAGAGGTTTCCCAGTGTTATTAAGGGCCAATAAGATGTCTTTACATATTGGCAATGGAGAGGATTTGTTTTTTTGTTTCCTTCATCTGGATTTTTTTTAATCAGAGTGCACTTGTTTTGTTGCTATGTTCATAGGGTTCTGTTGAACAATGCTCTGACGAGGTTGGATGACATCTGCCTGGAAATGCCAAAACTAAACTGGCTGTAAGTTTCAAAGTCAGCAAATTGAAGGGCTTTTGTCATTAACGTGAACTGATTTTTCTAAATGCTTTTTTGTGTGTACTTGCGTCTATCCAGGGACATGGAGGGAAATCAAATTGAAAGTGTCGGAAATGTGACGTTCTGGTCCTGTAACGTGATGACTGTGCTGTGAGTAGACGTAATACTTCAGAATAAATTCTGACAATAGATTCTGGTTTCCCCACTGTTGCTATTGTGACCTTGGCCTGCTCAGTGAGGCTAAAACCCATTAGAAATATAATGTAAATAACATTAGTTTCTTTTCACAAACAGGAATTCTAAGTATTCCAAAAAACTACAATCATGTTTACTTAATAGTAGAACCTTTGTTTAGAAGAGGTAGAACACAACATAGGGGGACAACAGCCTTTTTTCTGTGTGATAATTCTGGTTTTGTCTGTCTTTTTGACTCTTTTTAGTGTCCTACAGAGTAACAGAATCAGTCACATACACGAACAGGCGTTCTCTTTTCTACAAAAACTTGGAGAATTGTAAGTAGTTTTTTTCTCCAGTTCAGACAAAATTGCACAACAATTTCCTCTGTTATCCAGATAAAACCTATTCCCTTGGCAGTACTCACTGCAACCCAACATTATCCAAAACTGGAAAACAACATGTTCCCCCAAACCAAGAAGATGTTTATAATGATTTATGTTTAATGAGTTTTGTTTAATCCTAACAATTATTCTGAAATGTATTACCAATGGTTTCCGGATTTGCAGAACAGTGGGGTGTCTTGGAGGTTCTCCAGTACACACCTACACATAACCATGTTAGTCATGGTAAACACAAATATGTGGTGCAGCTTAGCACGGTGCTAAACAACTAGCCTGATGTATTCCAGTCATATATAATTAAAATGAATCGGAACACAGAATGCATGATCATGCAGTCATGTAAGCTATGTAAATCTCATAAAAGTTTTATATAATGGTTATTACAGTTTGTTTCCTGTAAAATGCTTTGTCTCCCCAGAGATTTGTCAAGCAACAGACTTGTGACAATTCCTCCTAATCTCTTTGTTCGTCTTGAAGATTTACTACAGCTGTAAGTCACGCACACTCAGATCTAAAATATGCACAAACATTCTTTGAGTATTTAATGTTTTGGAGGTATTGGTGTAATGTTGAAAAACCTAAACATGTCGTCATTACAGAAATACTGCTGTGGTACAATATTTACAGTAATACTGCCATTGTGCTAAAGTTACTGTAATGCAGTTGTTTTCTTGGATTTGGAAACCTGGATGTTATTACTAGAGCTCGATATCAATAAGGCTTTTGACTGTTTTATAGGAACATCTCGTATAACCCCATAATGGATCTCCAAGTTGACCACTTTGATAAGTTGCATAAATTGAAATCATTGTAAGTACACTTTGTGGTTGTCTCAGTGCTTACTTTCTGCATGAAAAGATCTTGTTATGAGAAATATGCACGGGGCCGTTTCAATGAAATATACATAATAGTTATAATTTGTAGTTATAATTTGTTTAAAAAGAAATGCTTGTGAGGATATTAAAGGGAGTGTAGAGGTATTCTGTCCTCTGTGGTCATATCAAACTAACAAGACCTTCATTACCCAGGCTGAATTAAAACACTTTGACTCCTGTTACAGTGATAGCCCTAGAACATTGGTGCGGACAGGGAGACGTTTTCACTCACAAACTGAGCAGATGCATTTTTTGTTTCTCTCAAGTGTTTGTTTTTCCTGGGGGGGTACGAGTCATTGGTTGGATTTTAAAATCCAACAGATATAATGGCTCCCGGGAACTGTGGATGGCTCGGCATGCGGGTGTGTGAGTGAGAAAGACACAGTGGAGAACCAACCGGTGAAAGCACAGCTCCCTTCATTATCAACGCATTGTGGCGAGTCGACAACGTCAAAAAAGCCTTTCCACACTTTGCTGTCTGGAGGAAGTTAGATGTTAACCAGACTGGAACCCATTATGTATGCAATGTCACATATAATCATAGCTTGCATCATTCCCAGACCAAAGGAGCGTGACCTTCCAGTGTGCACACTTTTATCATACACGCCAGTTGAGTGGCAAATCACAAGAAAAGTGTTTGTGTCACCCTATTGGAACTGAGTGTACTTACAGGCCCACATATCAGCATGTGTTTATTTACACAATAGGTAAGAAAGCCAAATGCAATTCTAGATAATACATCAGAGCTTTATGTCAAAAGCACAACGATTTTGTGGAAATAGCATTGCAAAGAGGGCCTCAGAAAACTGAAATATTTTGTTCAGGATGTTTTTCTGTGTGACCTCCTAAAGGGAATAACTTCTTTTTAAGGAGCATAGAGGGAATTGAAATTGCAAACATACAAAGAAGGATGTTCGAACCACTCAAATACTTGACCCATATGTAAGTACTTTCTTCTTTTTGTTTTATCGTATGTTTAAAAAAAAAGATTTAATCTCAAACTAACTCTTTTGCACCTCTTATTTCTGGTGGGATACATATTCCATTAAATATGTCCCTATCCTTCATCCAATATTTACTTTAGCTCTTCAGTTTCTCCATTTAAACCGCTGCAGTAACTAACTTTTCATCACTATCATGAGAACCTCAGTCTGACCCCAGGTCCTTATCTGAAGCTTCAAGATGTCCTCTGCCAACTGTGGGACCACAAGCTATGCATTATATACTTTATATGCCATTACATAAGGTCAACTCAAAACACTTTTGGTCCATGCTGAGATTAAATGAAAACCAAGTACCTGTCCTCCATGCTGCAAAACATACCACATACTTTCATTTGACCTGCTTCAGTGCCACCTTTGACAAGTCGTTTTTTCCGCCCCCGCCCCTCGTGTTTCAGTTACTTCAAGAAGTTCCAGTACTGCGGCTACGCTCCTCACGTGCGCAGCTGCAAGCCTAACACTGACGGCATCTCATCCTTCGAAGATCTCCTGGCCAACATCGTCCTGAGGGTCTTCGTCTGGGTGGTGTCGGCCACCACGTGCTTTGGAAACATCTTTGTCATCTGCATGCGGTCCTACATCCGGTCGGAGAACAAGCTACATGCCATGTGTATCATCTCCCTCTGCTGTGAGACACGCCCCTCCCATCAGTTTAACCCTGATTCAGTTTATTTCAAATAACGCAACGCAGCATGGCAGCTTCATCTGAAAGGCTCACACTCAGTGGAAACAGGAAGACAAGGTTTCACGTCAGGCCCAATTTTCTGCCAAAGTAAACAACATGTTTACTACAACATGTTTACTTTTTAGTAATTTAGCTGACTCTTATCCAAAGCGACTTACAGTTGAACTATCTTAGATATGGTAATGCAGGGAATAATATACAGTATGAAATCCTTACTCCCCCTTTAAGTTAGAGGAAGTTATATTAGCTGATTTTGACTGTCTGTTCCATATATCTTTCTGCCCAAGTTTTGATATCGCCCCACACCCCACCCCACCCCACACACACAGACAAACATTTTCATTGTGATATGTGTCAGATGATGAAGGCTTCTTATGATGTGTCAGATGAAGAAGGCTTCCTTCTGAAGTGCAAAGACACAGTCCAACTCTATTTTGTGTTATCTAATGACTCATGTGAGGTACAGACTTTAGTGCCATCTGACTGCAAATGTGAGCGGTAAATATGTTGTCTGTTTTGACATTACCGTGACTGCAGTTAAACGGCAGCCAGAAGAATTTGTCTCGGACCGTAATGTAATATGTATTCGATTTACATGTGAAATTTCAGTTTGGCTTCCTTGCGCAAACAGTTCATCTCTATGTTAATTGATGGATTACTTAAAAGGGGGACATGTCAGAAGAGTCAGACTTCAAAGTTTGGCTAGACCTTAGGCAACTTGCAAACATTAATGTTCAAATATGAATTAGAGTAACTATCCAGTGAAAAATCTTACTTTTAAAAGTCAATATTCTTTTATACCAAAATAATGTTTACTCGTCCTATATTTTTATTGTGGAAATGTCAAGAAATAAAATAGAAATGTCAAGAAATAAAATCCCACCAGATGGATTTAATGGTCTAAGGCACCCCTATTCAACACTTACCCTACGAGGGCTGGAGCCTGCTGGGTTTCTGCTCTACCTCATCTTTAATTGCACCCACCTGGTGTTCCAGGCATGAGTGCGTCCCTAATTAGAGGGTTACAATTAAAAAACTGAGTATAAATGGCTTTGGGAGTCTAGAGTTGAATTTGAGGTGTTTACGGCACTCTTTTATAGACCCAAGCTGACCACGGCAGTCTAGCCGGGCTAAATCTGCACATGCATTGTGAACAAAACAAGTGGGTTAGCTTGGCTGGGTGGATGAATAGGATGTCTGACAGGGCTGTATTGTCTCGTTGCTCTCTAATATCAATTATAGTATGTCCTGCAAGCTCCTGTAACCTCGGTCTAGGCTGTTAGCCAAGAAATGTGCTTCCCTCCCGGCTTGTTTGTTCTAGTGTATATTTCCTGGTTAAGTGAGCAGTGTGGTAAGAAGCAGATTGACTTAGCAAGACATACTGTATAGGATATATATATATATATATATATATTTCCCAAAACCTTTCCCAAACCTTCTGGAGAGGTGTTCGTGTGAGGAAATACCGTAATCTTGAATTGGACATCACAAAATAGGAAGGGGAGAAAAAAGAGGGTTAGGGAAAAATACATTAAAATGCATATAGACCCATTGATTATCTTACTTAAAATCTAAATTAAATATGTCCATTTCATCAAGAAGGGTGTACCTACATATGACACTAAACTGTGAAAGTGATGTATTTTGAATCAAATTATACGGTATATTGATAATGGTAATTAAGTTTAGCTATTTCAATTTGTTTGTGATGACCTGTTAATGGTTAGAATGACATTTCAAAGAGTGGAAGGTAGACTAGAGGCTGCTTGAAGTGGAGTTGAAGGGACAGTATGGGGTGCTCTTCTCTCAGGTCTAAATATAAAATCAAAATGCCCCTGGGCAGTAAATAGGGCATTGCCCAAAGTAGGGTGTCTTCTTTCAGGTAGGTTGTTAAGCGGATTCCCTGACTATGGTCATTAAGTTCCCAGTTTTCAATTTGGCCCTCATACCATCATGGCTTCCTAATCATCACCAGCTTCCAATTAACTCCGTTATCCCCTCTGCTCCCCCTGTAACTATTACTCAGGTCTTAGCTGTAAATGAGAATGTGTTCTCAGATATTCACCTGTTGTAATTAGAGTAAACAGGAAAATATAAAATATCAGCCTTAACATCTGCAAACCAATTCAATTCTTCTGATGAAAATGGAATTATTCGAAACACTTTCCTAACTTCCAGTTTCAGACACATTCCAAAATTGTGCTAAAGTTTGTAGCTACCAGCTTACCGTTTAGCTAGCCGTGGAGGACTGCTTAGAATAACTCAATGACTGAACCCAGTCTGTATGACACTTCACGCATGCTGCATGGCATGTCATCAATTCTGAGCATCAAGTATGCCCATGGCCTGCTATTTCCTTATTGAGAATGTCAACTTGACGAGGGAGATGAGCAAGTCAATCAGAATACTATAGAAGGATAAACTGGCCGATCAGCAGTTCTATTAACATTAATATTTTTAAAAACAGTTTCCAGTATCACCAGAAAACTGTGCCCATATCAGTTACATTAGTTTGTTCATGAATTGCATATGTTTGCAACACCTGCTGTCTGTGAGTAATAGCTCAATGTGTGTATGTTCATTTAATATAATAGTAGTTACGGCAGCGTCTTTCACCACCCAGGTGCCGACGGCTTGATGGGCGTTTACCTCTTCATGATTGGCGCATACGACCTCAAGTTCCGTGGGGAGTACAACCGCCACGCCCAGGCCTGGATGGACAGCGTCCACTGTCAGGTGATCGGCTCCCTCGCCATGCTCTCCACCGAGGTCTCGGTGCTCCTTCTCACCTACCTCACCCTGGAGAAGTACATCTGCATCGTCTACCCCTTCCGGTATTTAACGCCGGGCCGCCGGCGCACCGTCTCCATTCTCCTCAGCATCTGGTTCATTGGCTTCGTCATCGCTTTTCTTCCCTTGGTCTTCAAAGGACTGTTCCGGAACTTCTATGGTACTAACGGCGTGTGCTTTCCGTTACACTCGGAACAGCCCGAGACGATGGGGGCACAGGTGTACTCCATCGTCATCTTCCTCGGTGGGTGTCTTATCTAATGCTCACTTTCACGGTCCCTTTTGGATTTTCAATGTCTGAGGCACGGCAACAGTAACCGTGGTGCTCCGTGTTTACCTTTTGTAAATGGGTGGGACCTGCAGGGGCTTGTGGGGGAACACTCAACAAAATTGTACTGTGCCTGAGACAGGACACGTTGAAAGCTTGCTCTAATTTCGTAATATGTTTGTTATTATAGCGAACCCATTGTAATCAGTGTAATTTTATGAATGCCAGATCTCTACTGGAAGATTCATCAATCACGGTGCAGGGATCCCTTAGCTATTTTGGTGCTAACTGGTGTTCATACACACAGGAAATGGACAATATTCTCATCACTCCAAAATGACAGATCCCATGTAGCTCTGACATCAGCATTGTCTATATCCATATTTTTGTAATTGCTGATTTCGTAGCCCACAGTGCTAATGTTCTAATCATGGGGCTCACCTATTGGCCCAGAGGTTAATCAGGCATGCCAACAGGTGGAGGGTTACTGCCTGATTCCATTCTCAAGTCCATCAAATTAACTGGAAACACATACACATATACCATACTATACTTCCATTAAGCCCTTGAGTGAAGTGTTCCAGGATTGCTGCAGTGTGGGCGGTAGTGTTCCCCTTTCAGCCTCTCAATGAGTGATACATTCTCGGGGGCTGGTTTAGAGATGTCACATATAACAAAGGCAGTACTGCATTGGGCCCATAAAACAAATGCTTTTTGTCTTGTGAAAGTTCCCAGACTGGCCTTCTTGTTGTCTGAGTAGAACTGTACTCATAGTAACTTACTGTACATGAAGACATACTATCAGCCACCATTGAAGGAATTCCAAGGAGCTCATAATGACATTCATTTCCTCAACAGGTCTGAACCTGGTTGCGTTCCTCATTATCGTGTTGTCCTATGGGAGCATGTTCTACAACATCCAGAGGACAGGGACACAGACGACAAAATATAGTAACCATATCAAGAAGGAAGTGACCATAGCCAAGCGGTTCTTTTCCATTGTCATCACAGACTCTCTTTGCTGGATACCGATCTTTGTCCTCAAGATTCTATCGCTGTTGCATGTGGAGATTCCAGGTAGGTGTTCTAGAATTGTTATAATCTTGGAAAATGTTTATTGTTACATAAACTTTATTTTGAATTCCAATACTGACTTTGTATCCAACAGATGAGCTGAATTTGTAGCACATTGAGGCTACCCGGCAGTGTTATCGCAGATCAATTATAAATATTTCACTTTCATCATTCAAATTAGTTCCATAATCAATCCTATTTTCCAGCAGTACATTAAATGGCAAACTTCCAGACTGATGGTTACTTTAACGGCCGTGGTTCTCAGACCTCTCTTCAGGGTCCCCCAGACATTTAACGATATTGAACTGGCTCAAATAATTAATCTAGTCATGGAATTGATCAAGTACATTCAACGGCAGAGGGTCCATGTTAAGAAGCCCTACTCTGAATTCAAACGTGTTACACTTATGGCATGTTAACAAATGGTACAGCATCCTCTTTCATCTGCCATTATCTACCACAGCACTCTAGCCCACCCAACCTCTCCCCAAATAAATTACTTCATATTGTACATATTTTACAGCACATATTCAGAGCATGTTTTTTTATGTTTCTTATGTTTCATTACATACAGATTGAATGAGAGTGTAACCCATTTTGGCTTGTCAAGTTATAAGTAGCCCGCTGGGGAATCTTGTTCCCAGACAATTCCAAGGTTACTAGCCGGGTCATTTGAAAAATGTATCTGAAGCCAGTAGGCCTACCAGCTTTGTGTTTAACTTTGCTGCCAGTTTCTAATCTTTAAGAAAATTATTTGTGGAGTTGCCTGAAGCATGAGAGGAATCAAGAGATAGCAGAATACAGCAGTGGGGAGGAAGAAGACTCATAATGAGGACAACTGGTTACTATTCTGAACATTAGGTTGTGAGGAAAACTGGTTACTTTTTTGAACATTAAGTTGTGAGGAAAACTGGTTACTATTCTGAACATTAGGTTGTGAGGAAAACTGGCCACTATTCTGAACATTAGGTTGTGAGGAAAACTGGCAATTATTCTGAACATTAGGTTGTGAGGAAAACTGTCAATTATTCTGAACATTAGGTTGTGAGGAAAACTGGCCACTATTCTGAACATTAGGTTGTGAGGAAAACTGGCCACTATTCTGAACATTAGGTTGTGAGGAAAACTGGCAATTATTCTGAACATTAGGTTGTGAGCTTTCTGCGCTGAGTTGGTGAACCATGATCCAACTAGGTGCCACACAAGAGGAGTGCAGAAGCTCTAAGATGAGGTGTTTTCCCAGACTTAGAGATTCTACAGTATGAAAAGCACTGTTGAAGTTATATATATTATTATTATTGTTGTAGTTGCAGTTGTTGTTTTTGTTATAAGCCTGGGTTATGAATTATTCACGTGTTCTTAGTGGCAGTGTCCACTGAATTCTATATAAGTGGCAGTACTGCCTGTACTATGTAAAATCAGACAATAGAGAAAATATAGCAGGGAGGGTTAGGGTTAAGGTGCTGTGGGAGATGATTGGTTGGAAGGTGATTGGTTATGAACGAAGGCCAAGTTTGACACACTGTCCCACAAAGACCTTCCATGCATTTGAGGAAAAGTATCTAGGAACAAGATTAGCCTCAGGCTAATGGGCCAGCTCTAGTTAGATTTCCATTTCCATCTCATGTGTATTTTCCACTGGGGAGAACAGAATTGCAGAAGACAAACGACAGGTAGCTGAGTGATCAGAGCATTGGTCCGTCAACTAATTGCTAGTTAGAATACCCAAACCAACAAGGTGGCGTATTGATCTGCACTTAAGCACGGCACTTAACACTAATTTCTCCCAAAATGGGATGGGAGAATAGGATATGAAAAAAAATGGATTCACCCCAACACGCTTGTGCAACACTTTTAAATGTATCAGTGTGAGCAGGAGAAATAGCTTACCTTTGTAATAGACAATAATGCAATCCATGTTTCCTTTTCTCCCCCTGGAAAAGGAACCATCAGCTCCTGGGTGGTGATATTCATCCTGCCTATCAATAGCGCCCTGAACCCAATACTGTACACCCTGACTACGCGGCCCTTCAAAGAGACCATCCTCCAGGTGTGGGCGAACTACAGGCAGCGGAGACCCCTGATGAGCAGCCACCCAGCCCACCATCCTTCGTTCACGTTGCAGGAGATGTGGCCGCTCCAAGAGAACAGCCCGACACTTACTTCCCCCGGTGACTACCCGGCGCAGCCCTCACAAATGACTTGTCCAATTTCCTACATGTCCGGAACGTCAAAGCTACTACCCGTGGAAAGTGCAAATGGAATATGATGCCCTTCAGGATCAACGATATGCCCCAGTACAGGACTTAGGTTATGTTTTTTTTGTAATGCAGACATTTCATGTGAATAGCATATTTACAGCATGCTGACGGTTGTGGAGTTCATTGCCGTACATACAATGGGCTAATTTGTATTCGTTGGACTATGTGCCATTCTACTCTGCCGAGGCTTAGACATTTTTTCTCATGCCTTCATTTGGCTGTTAGGATTGACACACTTATGCCTTCTATGATTTATGGTAGTAAAAAACAAACAAATCACTCTTTATAGTTCATTGCTTCAGGTGTATACATTATTGTGTAGAACAAATTGATCACTGTCATTCTCTGCTCTGCACTGTGATTTATAGTTATATATGTTTTTTCTTTTGTCTCTGAAATAATTATTTAATGGTCTATGTTAGGAGCAGTGAAACTGCTGACAGATTTATGTATCTGCAAATGAGACATGCTTGTGGCATTTGCCATTTAAAAAAGGGCAGTTGATTTTGGGTTTCTCACCATCTTTGATAACCACAGGAGGCATTTTTTTTCACCAAAAAAACAGGCAGTTCATAGGTCCTCACCGCTACATTTAGACTATAATTTCCTCTTTGTAAGGAAGGATGTGTCATGAACTTTATTTTCACTCATCTCCCACATTTTACAATTACAGCCCCATCCATAATAATTGGCATCATTAATAAAGATGAACAAAAATGGCTGTGTAAAATAAACACGTGGAATGAGCTATATTGTAATTTTCAAATATGCATGTATTGTACTTTAATAATTAATTTAAGGAAATCAACCCCCCAAAAATGAAATTAATAATGTTAATTTCCCAGAACACCTATGTGCTTACAGACTGCCCATTTCAATTTAAACAACATGTTTCCAATGGGATTCCAGTCTGGCGACTGGAATGAACATTGCAAAATGTTGACGTTGTGGTGAATTAACCATTTGATTGATTGATGATACCAGTGACACAATCAAGAGCCCAGGGACGGACTGGAACAAAAAACTTGCTTGGACTTTGACCCGAACCTGCCCACCACCCATTGCTGGAATTCTGAGTGAGACATACAACACTGTTTGCCTGCTCAGGAAGGACTGAATGACTTCACTTTCTCAAGTCAGAGAAAGTGCTAACTGCTACGGCCTCACAGCAAAGCAACTGAAGGCACGAGACTAGAACAAACAGCTCAGGAAAAATACATGAATCAACAGGCAGGTAGACATCATGGTAGCTAGTTAGCTACAGTACATTAGCTATCTAGCCCAATAACCCAAAGTTTATGTTTTCCTATCTATTCTTCCCTCACCATCATTGCCTACCGCTTCAGTTAATTCGCTTGAGCCTAGTAGGCTCACAACCACAGACTGACTCTCGATGTCACCTTCTGCTAGTGGTTGAGCCCCGGACCGATGCTGTGGTATCTCGGCTCCATCGTTGGTTCCTGTTAAGTAGCAGCAGCAAAAGCAGGTGCAGTAGTGGCACCACTACGAAATAATACTGTTAATTTTCGAGATTTTCCCACATTTAATTCTCGCGACTTATAAATTATATAAATCTTTTCTCTGATTCATTGTATTAGTATACAATATTGTTTCCTCATATTTATGTTGTGCATAAAATATAGCTCATTACTTGGGTTGTTTATTTTATGTTTGCTTGTCTTCATCAATGGTGCTATTTTGGAAGGGACTGCATACTGTCTGTCTGATATGATGTGCTGTTAAATTTCATTGTTGTACTTTTAGGCCTGTATGTGATAAAAAATCACTGTCAGAGTTTTGACTGAGCCTAAACTATTTATGATGCATTGATTTGTTGATAATATGTTTTAAGCCATTTTGTTTTGTTCTTGCTTAGGATATATTTTTGATTAACTAAATTATAGTCAAAATATTAAAACAGACTCATCTGCTGAATTGAATGCTCCACATGGACAAACTTGCTAAACCCTTATTTACTCAATGATGGATGTAATCTATGTAATAAAACTAACTGATCAACTCACTGGTCATAAAATATTTGCAACTCATTAATACTTTACACACTAGTAATGGTGCTACTGAAAATGTATTTACATCAAAGTCAAGTCAAATGTATTTATAAAGCACATAAAAACAAGTGTCAACCAAAGTGCCGTACAATCAAGTGTCTAGGACAGTAAAAGGAAATCCATACATAAAACATAGCTAACTAAACATATTCTCATAGGACATGACAGACATAAATACAACAACCCTACCCATATGCAGACTCCGCAGGTAAAGAAAAAAGACAGGTCTTAAGGTGGGATTTAAAAATGTCGCCTAATATATGAAGGCTATTCCACAACTTTGGAGCAGCAACAGAAAAGGCACGGTCTCCTTTAAACTTTAATCGGGACTGTGGATCACACAAAAGCAATTGGTTGGAAGACCTTAGGGTCCTTGAGGAAGAGGGGTGGATAAGGAGGTCAGAAAACTAAGGGTCCTTGAGGAAGAGTGGTGGATAAGGAGGTCAGAAACCTAAGGGTCCTTGAGGAAGAGTGGTGGATAAGGAGGTCAGAAATTTAGGAGGGTGCTGATCCATGTAGCGCATTAAAAACAAATAAAATAACTTAAAATCAATCCTATATTTAACAGGTAGCCAGTGGAGAGAGGCCAATGCTGGAGTGATGCTCTCTTCTCTGTACCCGTTAAAAGCCTAGCACCTGCCTTTTGGACGAGCTGAAGGCGAGACAAGGATGACTGATAGACTCCCATATACAAAGAGCTGCAATAGTCCAGACGGGAGGAAATGAATGCATTAATAATTGTCTCCAAATCCTTGAAAGTGAGAATGGGTTTCATTCTGGCAATGGCCCGGAGCTGGATAAAGCTACCTCTGACAACAGCGTTTACTTGTTTATCAAATTTGTGATCAGAAACAAAAATGACCTTGCAGTTATGTACGTTGATGGATAGAGGCACTAAGTTATTAACAATTACTTTGGTGGAGTCTCTGGGGCCAAATACAACTTATGTTTTTGTGTTATTTAATTGATGAAAGTTTTAACTAGCCAGTATTTTATGTCCCTAAGACAAAGAGTGATTTCAGGGATTTCTTGTCACCAAGTTTCAGGGGAAGATACAACTGTGAATCATCGGCATACCAATGGTAAGAGATATTTCTAAAAAATGGAGCCCAAGGGAAGCACATAGAACGAAAATAAAATAAGGCCTAGGACAGAGCCTTGAGGTACCCCGCAGGTGATTGATGCAGAGGAGGAGGAGACATTCCCGATCTTTACAGAAAATGTCCTGTCTCTTAAATATGAAGTAAACAGCTTTAGGGCAGTGCCCTAAATGCCAACTTCTAGCTTAAGACGATCTAGAAGGATGGTATGATCAATCGTGTCAAAGGCAGCACTATGATCAGGCAGAATTAAAATTGCAAAATTTCCATTATCCCTAAACAACAATAAATCATTTAACACCTTAAGAAGAGCTGACTCAGTGCTATGGCGTGCAAACATTAGTACCTATACAGTAATTTATGATTTCTTAAATTTACAGGGGCGTACTGGTGGTTCTCAAGTGATCTGGCCAAATTTGAAGTCTCATTTGCAATTAATACTCAAATCAGGATTATTTATTACATATTATGATTTATTTTAATGCAACGCTGACAGACAATTGAGCAAATACTGTATATTAAATAGCTGAACGACATTCCCACCTCTTCCATTGTAAATATTTCTTAATATGCTCAGATTATTGATGAAACTCAATATTGAAAATACTGTGATTAAAGAAAAATCATTTTTTAGGTAATTATATTTTTTGGTGTATGTTCTTTGGAATTTCTACACTTTCCATGTCGTATTAGTGGCTTGAATTGTATTTTGTATAATTGTATAAAGTGCATACAAAATAAAAAATTGAGACCCAGTGATCTAGTTAGATTTGACTCATTTTGACTCACGTGAACATGTCATTGGGTTGCTGCGTCTGCGCAGTTAGATGGTGTGTTATGAGACGTATTTTGTTATGGACTAAGTCAGGGTGAAAGTTTAGCAAACACTTTGGGCTCCTTGCTATTCGTCCGTTCCTAGAAAGGTCTGCTGCTAGCTGGGGAAGTACCACTACTAGCTGACCAATTAGCTAATAGGATGTTTCCAGCTAGCAGATATTCAATTCAAGGTAAGTTGGTTTACATGTTCGTTAGCTTGCTGTAAGGTTGCTTGCTTGCTACAATATTGTAGATGCTTAGTAGTGTGCTCATGGCTTGATCATTCTTTTGCCCTTTGACACATAACCTCTCAATGATAACTATCAAAAGTAAATATTTGAGTGGCATGGATTAATATGTTCGTAGTAATATATCACACTACTAGCGTTGTAATGTCTTGGGATGCTAAACTGGCTAGCTAGTCTCATTGGAGTACTGTAGTCTGGGGTTGCAAAGAAAGCAAACATGCTAGCTAGGTAGCTAGCTAAGCTAAAAGTAGGGCAAAGTTGAAATCATATATAGTTCACATGAACACGTGTCCTTCGGGCAGATAATAATGTTATGTTAGTATGTACAAAACGAAGAGTTGATACATTCACTGTCAGCGTACTTTACATCACAATGCATGTAATTGCAGTAAACATCTCAATGTATTCGGCTAAATAGCTTGCTTTTTAACTGCCTACTTGCTACAGCTGGCTAAATAGTTAGCCTGCCAGCTCGCTAGCCAGCCGTTTAGTTGGTTTGACAATGTCACAAGTTTAGAAACAATCATGCGCCTCTGTTGACGGCTGTCAAACAACTGTAGGCACAAATCCGTGTTTCAGAAATGTAACGTTGTTAGTTATGTGACCTATTTTTACATGCGACCTTTTACTCTTTCTGTGCTTGTGTAGTAGGTGATCCCAAATCGTTGTTTTTTTTTTTTTAATTAGAGAAATGTCTGTCACGTTACTGGCATCCTGTAATGAATGATTATGCATTTTGAACCTAAGCATGTTATAAAAATCTCCAAACCGACGGATTACATCCGAATCTTATTCTGACTAATACGTCTGCAGTAAAAATACACATTTTCGTTCCACTGTGAAATTAATCCATGTTAAGGCTATTGGACATTTTGTTTTCTAGAAATATATCTCTGATATCACGAGGGGAAAACGTTGTTTTGGCCTTGAGCAAGGCACTTAAGCCGAATTGCTATGCAAATGGTAAATCTGGTAAAGATTCTGCTAAAGGACTAAAATAAAATAATTGATCTAAACTGAGATTGTGGGTTTCTGGACCCTTTCATGAAATGCTTAGATGTGTTTTTGGCATTTGGTGGATAAACTACAAGCACATAAAGAGCGGAAATAAGTCTGCATATATAAACAGGTGAACTTGTCTCTTTTTGCTGACAATCTCATGCCCTAAATTGGAATGCCTTGCACGCCTTATCACCGATGCATATTGCACAGGCTACTCTGCAGAAGAAGTGACAAACTCTGTATCAATGTATCATACACCCTACAGTTCCAGTAAAGACTTCCATGATGAGAGATAAGCCGAGCCTGTAAACATTGTCATTATATCATGTCAAGTCTGCCGTTCAGTTGTGATCCAACAAAACCAGTTACATTAGTGTTACTCTCAACTGTGTGATTGTTAGATAGCTTAGGTACACAGAACTTGTTGAGCAGGACCTAGCTTTATTGGCTTCCTTGCCAGTCCCCCAGTTGGCACTGAGTGGAGTTGCCTTGTGTTTTACAGCTCAGAGGTGTATGCGAGTATTGAAAACAGTGCAAGCTGAACATGCATCGCTGCAGCTCTACGCATGGAGACGAAATGGCTCATCTGCGGTGACACCCCGCATAACATCCCACTACACAATCTTCCCCAGGGACAACGACCCACGATGGGAAGGTACTGTGGGATCCGCCTCACTATGGCAGAAATGTTGGCTGCTGTCAAATCATGAGGAATAAAGCATAAAACTTTAGGGCATCTGTAACCAAATATTTAGCCTGGTTATCGCTAATTTTCAGTGTTCAAATTATAATTATATCAACTCCATTTATAAATCATCCAGTGGCAGTTTCTACTTGCCTTCCACTGTATTGTTATTATAAATAAACGGTGTTTAGGTGTTTCTTACATTTGACCAAGGCTGATAAAGCAAACTAAACTTGTTTGTGTGTGTATGGACTGTATAATAACTGTCCTCCTGAATAAGCAAATGTTTTCGTTGATGTGTTCTGAGACAGGTTAACCAGAGTAAACGGTTATTTTTTATATATTTTTTTACATTGTTACTTTTGATGCTCCTTCCAGTTAGATTTTTTTGCAGGCTTGTGTAACCATGTCTGAAACCTCAAGACCTGAAGTTAACCTGGAGGCAGCAGCATAGTGTGTTAGCTAAGACAGTCCAAGTTCCAAACCCTGTTGTAGGCTAGTGATGAGGGAAACTTTTATTGCATATCGGGTTAACAATTTTCACAATGTATCTTATCGCTTTGACAATATCGAAATAGTATTTCTGCATGTTGGCTGTACCTGCACCGAAGCTCTTTTTTAAAAAACTCTCCGATTTTTCCAGCACTTTTATTTCCATGATCAAAACTCTGTCTCTCTTCCATCTGCAGAAGACATATGGAGAGCAATATGTTTTAGAATTTTGAATTGCAATTCAAATCAAATTTACCGCAGGATGCTTCCGTGCTGCTCAGTTAGTAGAGCATGGCGTGTGTAACACCGCTATCAGTTTCCAGACGGGAACATTTGTCAGTTTTACCAGCCAGCTTGGTGGGTATCCAAAAAGTGTACAGGAACACCATTTTTTTTGGTTGTTGCAAAAAACATAATCCTGACAAATCTACAAGGGTGAACAAACAATACAGGGTTAATTAATGACTCGTATCTTGACAGTCGTTCTTCAATGTTAGTCGTTATCCTGATACCAGGCTTGATTTGATTGCGCCTGATTCGACAGAAGAGAGACGCTTGTTGAAAGGGAGTACATCTTTTTTCAATTTACTTGATGGAGCCATGAGCATGGGCCAACGTTGTAGGCTTCTCTGTTCTAATTCCCACAGAGGATAAATAGCACATTTTTAATCACAACTGTGTCTGTAGTCAAGTCATGTGGTTGAGCAGAACATTAAAGGGTTAAATAATAACAAATGAGCTGATCAAACAGAAAAAGCTCTCTCTTTTCATAAAAACTTCTATCCACTAACTTCAATCAAGAGTTTAGTTAAAAAAAAGTCTAATTTATGTTCACCGTAATGGAAAAGTTTTTAAGTTTGGGGTTTTTCTGTGTTTTTTCTGGATTTTTATAGTCAGTCATTATCTCATCAACTGCCACTGAAAAGTAGGTGTTAAACAAATATTTTTGACAGTATTTTTGTTGAGAGATAATGTTGTATATTCAGGTCCTAGGCAGTCCCTGGCACTCTTGGTGACACTCTTATTGGTCTTGCTCAGGTGTGGAGATGGAGCGGTTTGCTGACGAGGCCGATGTGGTGATAGTGGGCGGGGGTCCAGCAGGCCTGTCGGCAGCCATCCGGCTGAAGCAGCTAGCCAATGAGCAGGAGAAGGAGCTGCGTGTGTGCCTGGTGGAGAAGGCCTCTCAGATTGGTGCGCACACCCTCTCTGGTGCCTGCCTGGAGCCAAGCGCCCTCATTGAGCTCTTCCCCGACTGGAAGGAGAGAGGGGTATGTGACGCACAGGTCCCACATGAAGCCTAATGTGGGGAGCTTTGGTCGGTGTGCTAATTGGTTTCATAGGACTGGCTCTCAGCCCCAAAGAGATGGAAATATTTCTTATCTGTGCCATTACCTTTTGACTTTAATCAGAAAAACCATTCAAAACCAAAAACAACGTGCACAAAAATGAGTCATCGTTAAAGGCGGAGGAGAGATTCAATTAACCAATTCCCATTATGGCAGGGAATATTTAATGGTATTTTCCCAGCTATTAATTTTAATTGGCTATCACGGCTCTAACAGACGTACTCTACAAGACTGGGGGCTTTTCTGACTTATCAAATCAAGACCTAATGTAAGGTAACACGCTCACATTTTACTGCTTGTCGTCTGATGTCATTGCGCAAACCAGCAAAAATTGTTTTAAGAAACCAATAGAACTGTACCTCACAGCCCAGTGACTGACTTTTTGTATGTAAATGTTTGAGTTCAATGGCCTGGTTAAGGACACAACATTGGATCGCGTGTCCATGGCTTGCTATAGAAATGACTGATTTAATGTTATGTATTTTGAGGTGTGTTTTTTTTTTTTTGCGGGTAAAAAACTTACTACTAAGCATCCATGCATGAGGAGAACCACCAACAAGGGAAGTTCCCATTGGTCATTTAAAACACAGTTGGCGTTACGATTTTACAGACTGACATGGTGATTGCTGAACATCCTTTATTGATCAGAAAAATTGCAGGTTATTACGCTGGCACATCTAGAAAAAGAATACTATTTCCTCATGTCCTGGCAGAGATGTTAGAAAAGGTATGATTTTGAACCAGCCTCTCAAATGTATCTGAAAATGTATATGCCATGTCACATTTGATTGGGCATTTATTATTTTTATTTTTTGCTATGATAGTGTTCCTATTTTGTTTTTGCCTCCCCTCAATCCACATATGTAGTAACCCCATAATGTTTCTTGTTAAGTACCCTTTCTGTAATGTTCTGAAATTATTGGACGGGCTACACCTTGGTGAGTAATATGTAGCGTCCATCCTAGTTGGGGTGTCCACACTAATGCGATTCTGCCTGAGATATGGAGCAGACGGGAGATGACAGTGTGTCACAACGGTTGTGAAGGCAAAGGAAATCTTCAGCTGAAAGAAGGCCTTAATCATCATGTTTACCAGGGTACCAGTCTCTAATACTGTCGCTGCATGAAATGGAGGTGTCAAGCCAATGCTAAGATGACATGCTGGCTGTTGCTAACCAACAAGGCAACAGTGTTATACAAGGGATTGTGACATGACAGATGTGGCATATCAAGAAGCATGATCATTACCCAGATGCACCTTGTGCTGGGGACAATAAAAGGCCACTCTTAAATGTCGCACAACACAATGCCACAATGTCTCAATTGGTGAGGGAGTGGATAAATGTGCTGACTGCAGGAATGGCCATCAGCACTTTTGCCAGAGAAATTGAAAAACGTAGCTTTAGAGAATTTGGTAGTACATCCACAACCGGCCTAACTACCGCAAGTCAAGTGTAACCACACTAGCCGAGGACCTCCACATCTGCCTGAGGGATGGTCTGAGACCAGCCACGGACAGCTAATGCCCTCATTTGCGCATCTGCTCATCAGTCATCCTCAACAGGGTCTTGTCCTGACTTCATTTTGGCATTGCCAGGGCTAGTCAACCCCCTGCTGTGCAATATGAACTGCATATTAGAGCCTTTTTGTATGCATTCTCAGTCATCTCTCAAACAAGCCCTCACACACCCAGGCACCCAGATATACACTCATGCATACTTAATTTTCACAAACACATACTTTTGCAGTTTGTCTATATAGAGGCATTACAGGTCACTTTGTTCTCTATTTTTTACTAGCTGCATATGTTTACATTTCAGTATTTATTTTGTTTCATCCTAGGTCAGTGTTGCTGCAAATATCATTCTATCGTTCTCTTATCGTGTTTGATTCTCTATTAACTCTCCCTATGTTGAACATTCTATTACATTGTTGAGCACTAGAATATCAAGAGTTTCACTGCGCCTGCCTTCAAATCAAGATAATCTCCCAGCAACCAGTAAACTAGTTCACTTAATAGGTTTGAGGCTCAACCTGCAAGCCCCACACCCTAGTGGATTTCTGTTCTGCCTGATAATGAATGGCACCCACGGGGGGGGGGGGGCAGTGGAACTGGCTATGAGGTCTACAGTTCCTTAAGCCACCTCTGTGTAGGCTGGCTAGCTGTCTCTAGCTTCTCACTATATGTAAATTGGCCTCTCACTTTCAATTTGTCTCACTCTTTCATTTTTGTCAGTGTCATTATCTCCACTCTGGCTTTCTTGTGTGTGCAGTTCCTATTTTGGTTAAAGTCAGCGATATCATTAATTAGCTGCCAAACTTTAAGGCTGTCAGGCAAGCTTATTTGACTGGTGGCATGCATGCCCGGCAAATTAAAATTATTTTAAAAACTTCAAAAATGATCTGTGTACCATCATACACATTCATGAATTGAATCACACTCCCGTAGAAAAGAAATGCCCTATCTAGTTCCGCTGTGGGAGACAAAGTTAATAGACATAAATGAACTATCGCATCTGGGGTTTCTCCAGCTGCTCTGTTGGAGATGTTCAAATGGCATGCTGAGGGAAGAAGCATCATCCCACAGATTACTGTGGGAGTTACTTTCCCGTGGGAGATTAAATACTTATTTCAGTAATGATGACGTCTGTCAAAGAGAGGTTGAGAGAGAAACTGCATATGCTCAATTCATAGATAACTTAAAAAGACAGATACACACTGGATATGGGCCTGGCTTTTTTTTGTCATTTCAAATGGTCACGAATCATTCTTTGCACATGCATGCACAGTCTGTTTCAGACAGTACTTCGCAATTGTAGACATGGTTGGTGGACTTAACTCGGAGGAAGAGTTATTGCATCAACACAGACCATTGGCAGATCCTTCTGTTGACTCGGGTGTACGCTGAAATTGAGAACTTCAAAATGGACATGGTCTCAATGGCTCTGTGCATGCTGGAACAATATAGTGGTCCTCCCTAATGCGTAGATGAGAACTTTGTCCATCTTTATGTTTGACTTTAACTTATGTGAAATGTACTTAATGACGCCTGAGGGGAACATCTTGCAAGAATCGTAAACGCTAATATTTGCTTTTTTTGCACACTCTGCAAACAGGCACCCTTAAACACACCAGTCACAGAGGATTTGTTCAGCATTCTAACCAAGAAATATCGAATTCCTGTCCCAATGTTGCCAGGTACAGTCAAATGCATGTTTACAGGTGTTTTGAAATGGTTTAACGTATAGCTATTATTAGCTTTCACTGTGCATTCTGTATTTTTCCCTATGCTGTTTCATACTGGGGTTTTCCTACAGGTCTGCCCATGAACAACCACGGGAACTACATAGTGCGGCTGGGTCATTTTGTACGTTGGCTGGGAGAGCAAGCTGAGGAGCTGGGTGTGGAGATATACCCTGGCTACGCAGCAGCGGAGGTGAGCTCCGCCCACCACTCATGGCATTACAAAAAACACAGCCGTTTGTAATAAGAGTCTTAATATGTAATTGATCTATAAGATGTTTGGTAGCAATCAAAGATTTAAGTCTTTTTGGGTAGACCTCTACCGTCTTTATACACCTGGTTTTCATGATTTTCTCCAAATCTTCCTTCTCAATCCTTTCTACCTCTGAGATTTGATGGGGAGCATCAGTAAACTGCAACCTTCAGGTCTCCCCAAAGATGTTTAATGAGGTTCAAATCCAGGCTTGGACCAGGCCACTCAAAGACATTCACAGACCACTTGTGTTCTCTTGGCTGTGTTCTTCAGGTCATAGTCATTCTGACTGAGAAATCTTCACCCGAGTCTGAGAACCTGATCTAGAGTGCACAGGACTTCATGAAGGACCTCTCTGTATTTTGCTTCTTTCATCCCTCTGTCCAGACCAGTCTCCCAGTCCCTACCACTGAGAAGCATCCCCACAGCACGATGTGCCCACCACCATGCTTCACTTTAGGGATGGTTTTGGCCAGGTGATGAGTGGTGACTTGTTTTCACCAGACATAGTGCTTGGCATTCAGGCTTAATGATCTAATTTTGTTCTCATCAGACCAAGACGTTTTTTCTCATGCTCTCAGAGCCTTCAGGCATCCCCCCACCCCCCAGAAGTGGCTTTTGTCAATCCACTCTCCCATAAAGGTCGGATTGATGGAGTGCTGCAGAGAGCTGTCATTCTGGCAGGTTCTCCAATCTCTGCAGAAAAACTCTGTTAGAGTGACTACTGGGTTCTTCTCGCCCTGGTCCTTGGTTTGGCCAGAAGAGTCTTGGTCTTTCCAGACTTCTTCCATTTCACAGTGATGTAGTCCAATACGCTTCTGACAACTTTCAATGCCTCATGTATTTTTTTAATCTCTTTCCCCAGATCTATTCCTCAAAACATTTCTGTCTTGGAGGTCTGGTGAGAGTTCCTTGGGCTTGACTTACACTGTCAAGTCTGAGACCTTATATAGACTGCTGTGTGTCTTTCTAAATCATACCATTTCAGGTTTTATTTCCAATAAATTGGCTCACAGTTCTGACAGTGTGTTTTTACTCTGTCAAAGTAGGGTATTGTGTGTAGATTGAAGGCAAAACAATGTAATTTAACACAAACCCATCTTAGACCACATCGGTAGGGTCCTCAAAGGACTTTACATGGTAACAAGGTGACCTCATTCTTGTGACCAATGGGACGATGCATTGTGAACTTGCACTAGAAAATAGGGAATCATGGAGACGATTTGGTGACGATGATTGAAAGGGACTAGGGTACAAATTTGCCCAGGACTCCGAAGATTAACATTCCGACTCTTACGATAAGTGTCCAGACATTTATTTTTGTCCACAGTGAATCAATATACTCTTTCAGCAACTAAGTGGTGTGGCAAGAACTGTTAATAAGATGCAATGTTATTTTCTCCAATGTCAGCTTTTGTTTTCTCAGTAAACATTTTGTTAATTAAATGAGGATACGTCTGGATGTATCATTAGTGACATTTGGAGATCTTTGTTGTCGTTCTTGAGATTGACAGCGTTTCACTGCAATGTGTTGTCATATCGCTAATTGCTTCTATTGATTGTGTTTGCTTGAGGTGTTGTCCAGTTTCCTGACAGGTCAATAGGAAGCACAGGGAGATGGAGGAGTGAGACAGACAGACACAGACGGCTGGCTGTGCAGGGCCTCAACCCTGGCAGCCAGCGGGCATGTGGTCCAGCTTAGAACGCTAGACCAGTCGGGCAAACATCATCCTACTTACAGAAGTGTTTATTTTCTTTCTTTTTTTTAGGTATTGTTTCATGAAGATGGAAGCGTGAAAGGGATTGCCACCAATGACGTGGGCATCGCTAAGGATGGTTCGCCCAAGGTCCGTTTCTGGAGATTCGTGTCAGTAAAGTTGCACTGGAAGTTTTTTTAGCTCGGCAAACTACACTTTTTTTTTTTTTCTGCTAGCTGTTTTCCATATTGTGGACCTTTAGTACAGTCACATCTACCAATGGAAAAGCCCACTGAATTACTTTAGAAGTGATAAGTCAAAAACAAGGAAAATTATATTACAGTGAGGGGAAAAAAGTATTTGATCCCCTGCTGATTTTGTACGTTTGCCCACTGACAAAGAAATTATCAGTGTATAATTTTAATGGTAGGTTTATTTGAACAGTGAGAGACAACAAAAAAATCCAGTAAAATGCGTGTCAAAAATGTTATAAATTGATTTGCATTTTAATGAGTGAAATAAGTATTTGATCCCCTCTCAATCAGAAATATTTCTGGCTCCCAGGTGTCTTTTATACAGGTAATGAGCTGAGATTAGGTTCACACTCTTAATGGGAGTGCTCCTTATCTCAGCTTGTTACCTGTATTAAAGACACCTGTCCACAGAAGCAATCAATCAATCAGATTCCATACTCTCCACCATGGCCAAGACCAAAGAGCTGTCCAAGGATGTCGGGGACAAGATTGTAGGCCTACACAAGGCAGGAATGGGCTACAAGACCATTGCCAAGCAGCTTGGTGAGGTGACAACAGTTGGTGCGATTATTCGAAACTCAAAAGAACTGTCAATCTCCCTCGGTCTAGGGCTCCATGCAAGATCTCACCTCATGGAGTTGCAATGATCATGAGAACGGTGAGGAATCAGCCCAGAACTACACGGGAGGATTTTGACAATGATCTCAAGGCAGCTGGGCATAGTCACCAAGAAAGCAATTGGTAACACACTACACCTTGAAGGACTGAAATCCTGCAGCGCCCGCAAGGTCCCCCTGCTCAAGAAAGCACATGTACAGGCCTGTCTGAAGTTTGCCAATGAACATCTGAATGATTCAAGAGAGAACTGGGTGATAGTGTTGTGGTCAGATGAGAACAAAATTGAGCTCTTTGGCATCAACTCAACTCGCCGTGTTTGGAGGAGGAGGAATGCTGCCTTTGACCCCAAGAACACCATCCCCACCGTCAAACATGGAGGTGGAAACATTATGCTTTGGGGGTGTTTTTCTGCTAAGGGGACAGGACAACTTCACCGCATCAAAGGGACGATGGACGGGGCCATGTACCGTCAAATCTTGGGTGAGAACCTCCTTCCCTCAGCCAGGGCATTGAAAATGGGTCATGGATGGGTATTCCAGCATGACAGTGAGCCAAAACACACGGCCAAGGCAACAAAGGAGTGGCTCAAGAAGAAGCACATTAAGGTCCTGGAGTGGCCTAGCCAGTCTCCAAACCTTAATCCCATAGAAAATCTGTGGAGGGAGCTGAAGGTTCAAGTTGCCAAACGTCAGCCTCGAAACCTTAATGACTTGGAGAAGATCTGCAAAGAGGAGTGGGACAAAATCCCTCCTGAGATGTGTGCAAACCTGGTAGCTAACTACAAGAAACGTCTGACCTGTGATTGCCAACAAGGGTTTTGCCACCAAGTACTAAGTCATGTTTTGCAGAGGGGTCAAATACTTATTTCACTCATTAAAATGCAAATCAATTTATAAAATTTTTGATGTGTTTTTCTGGATTTTTTTGTTATTCTGTCTCTGTGTTCAAATAAACCTACCATTAAAATTATAGACTGATCATTTCTTTGCCAGTGGGTAAACGTACAAAATCAGCAGGGGATCAAAAAAAAATTCCCTCACTCTGTGTGGTAGCGACAAGTGACCTCATTTTTCAGGTATCAGAATACCATGCTCCTCTATTGGCCTGTGCAGGATGTGTTTGAGAGGGGAATGGAGCTCCATGCTAAGGTGACCCTGTTTGGAGAGGGCTGTCACGGCCACCTAGCCAAACAGCTCTACCAGCGGTTCAACCTCCGGGAGAATTGTGAACCGCAGACATATGCCATTGGCCTGAAAGAGGTAACTATTTTTTTGCAAATACCCTGTAATCCATTCTCTCTTACAGATGGAAAGGGCATATGCATTTGAATATATATTTGTTTCTTAACGGACACAATGTTGACAGTTTTTCCACAAGTCATTTAGCAGATGTTGTTATTCCAAATGACGTACGTGAACAGCGTTATTTTTCTGTCTAACCAGCTGTGGGTCATTGATGAAAAGAAGTGGAGACCGGGCAGAATAGAACATTCGGTGGGCTGGCCGCTAGACAGGAACACGTACGGCGGTTCCTTCCTCTATCACTTGAACGAGGGCGAGCCGTTGGTGGCCTTGGGCTTTGTGGTGAGTCCTTATGATGGCCATTTTGTATCCTCGCCGTTAACGTTATAACAGCCAAGCAATGAAACATGCTAACGGTCTAAAACCTTTCTACACCTTAGGTCAGTGTATGTCAATGCAGTGTAACGCTACCGTTCTCTATGGTCTTTTTAAGGGGTTCCTTGTCAGTTTATCATGTGAAGCTGAATTTGACCTGTAGGCCAACTTCAGATCTTTGACAATCAGTGGTATCATTAGGCCTTGGCATCTGGGGATTTGGACCCGGGTCATTTTGGTCTAGCCCCAAAATGACGGGCCATCTGACGGTCCTTTAAAATATACATAACTGAACCTTTTATTAAATATATAATAATTACCAGATTTCATTTTGAACCACCACAAGATGATTGGTTTTGACCACTGGGGTGTTCTTTAGCTATTTGCAGCAGAACTGCATTTATAGAGTGGAGCTGAAAAGCCACCAGCAAATGAAAATGAATGGGAATTGTGTATTTATTTTGTTGTGCTTTTTTACATTATTGTTGTTTAGGGTCTGATGCATTTACCGTAATTTCTTGTTTATACACAGATTTTGAAAACATTTTCAACCACTGTGGTTAATACATGGATGCGGCTAATACACAAGTTTACATTTTTAAAACCGTTTCCACCTGCAAACTTTCACATATGTTTGCTTGATGACGTAGAGGTCTCAGAAACTCATGTAGCAAATATGATACAATCGGCGTATCAGGGTTTTCAAAAACATTTTAATCTTCAACAAATAGCGCCCTATGACAGATGTTTAATATTAATGTACAATGTTTGTACGAATTGTAATTCTCCAGGCAATTGAGGTTTATAAATGGTGCGGTTAATACTCGGGTTTGTATACACACAAAGCTATAAAATTAATGGTGTGGTTAAACACGATGCGGGTTATAAACAGGGAATTACGGTAGTGTGTTAGACTCATTTGAGTGAACAAAGTCATAGTCTCCTAATGTTTCACAAGCAAAACCACAAGCATTGGAATCCACCTAGTGAAGGTTGCAAATTGTTCATCACAATGTAAAACACTGCATGTGTAGACTAAACTTAAAAGGTTTGGCTGGGACCCAAATCAACAGTGCTTCATCTATCTGGGATTACCAATTTGTGGAGGTATATTAATGCCACGACCTAAATTGCTAAGTTGATAATGACAAATCCATAATACCCGTTGCAATTTATTTTCCAAACAATGAATGAATTATATCTGACCAAATTCAAATGCACACCGCCAGTTTGTAATTTCCAGGACAAATATGCATATGCTTCTGTGGTCTCCTATTAGAGCAACTCGAGTTGAGAATATTGGTATATCCAGAGACCAACTAGCTGAACAGATTAATAGATTTTTGATTTGCAGGATGGGGGAATTGCATTAAATCAAATTTGATGTCCAATTATTTACCGTCTGTAACACATTTTGATTAGCAGGATAAGGGAATTTGCAATAAATCAAATGATGTTACACTAGTTGTCTATTTTGTGCCAAAAAATGAACGGTGCTCCTTCAAGGGAAATGTATCCCCATCTGAAGAAACAGTATAGAATTGCACTAAAATGGTTTGTAAAATATCCCAGTGTCAGAGGGCACCAAATTTTATTTAGAGGTTGAAATGTTTGCTTTATGACCCTGCTACTCGCTTTGGTATGAACCCTTCAAATCCTAGAAAAGCCTCAGGTGATAAATCAAACTGTTTTGTAGATCATAGATAGCGGTCTAAAAGAGTGTTTCCTTTCCACAGATTGGTCTGGACTACACCAACCCCTATCTCAGCCCCTTCAGAGAGTTCCAGCGCTGGAAGCATCATCCTTTCATTGCTAAGACCCTGGAGGGGGGGGATAGAATTGCCTATGGAGCCAGGGCGCTCAACGAGGGAGGCTATCAGGTGTGTGTGTCTGTGTCATTATGTGTATGAGATTTATATACTTCGTGTGTGTGCGTGCATGTGATGCGATGCATCAATTGCATATCAGGTCTCCTTGTTAGGGTTCTGATGAAGTAAAAATAATCTACTATTACATTGAAGATTGAAGACATTCTACCTGCCTGTTCCTCCATACAGTCACTCCCTAAGGTGACATTCCCGGGGGGGATGCTGATTGGATGCAGTCCGGGCTTCATGAACGTGCCGAAGATTAAAGGTACCCACACAGCCATGAAGAGTGGCATGCTGGCCGCGGAGGCCATCTTCCCCAAAGTCACGGCTGAAGACCCAGCTTCTGAAACAACCGGTATGTTCAGACACACCAGGCAGTCTCCCTTGGATTAAATGCTGTTATTGGATTTAGTGCTGGTTATGGTCACATTATTCATGATATGTTGTTGACCTTTATAAATCAGGCAATGGAGAAAAAGAAAAAAAAAACATTAAGAGTAATCAAATGTAAGCTTCTGGAGTTTGCTAAATGGTAATGGCTCTTACTTGGAAACGATTGCTCTAGTCAGATGAAGCACACTGGTGGTGGGTTTTCATCAAAACAATGTTGCGTGAGAAGAAACTCGTATATACTGTAAAATATGTGGTGCACCTCATGTTATGGTTGCTGCTTGCTTTCACTTTTCCTCGGGGCGAATGGCGTCATTGGTTAATGGCGTCGTGAACCCTGCAGGATACCAGGACGTAGCAGCTAAAACCCTGTTTGGCTCTGCTGGGATGCTTAAACTGGGCCCCAGGTTGATCTTCCAGCATGACAGTGTCCCCAAGAACACATTGAAATTCAGAAAAATAAAATGTATTGACCACAGAGTCCACATTTTACCATGGCCATCACTTATTGAAGACCTCGGCGCTTTGAATTGAAGTGGGCACTCCATAAGCCCAGACTGAGGGATCTCAGTCTAAAAACCCTAAGATGTTCGGGTGCTAATCATTTTGACATTTGGGGAAATGTATAATCAGAGAAGTGTATAATTTGGGTTGATTCCCTAGAATTACTAATGACGTACCGTACATTTCACAATATTATTACAATATAGCGCATTGCTTGTGTTTATGCAGCCTTTTTTGTTAATCTTTTTTGTATTTAATTTGTGCGTGCACGACAATCTGTAACTGTTCTAACAGAGGGTACAGTTACACTTCTTGCTTTGTATCACTTTTTGGTAATCGGTCCCTCCAGGATTTCACATACCTGAGTATGAGGAGAGTCTGAAGAAGTCTTGGATCTGGAAAGAGCTGTACTCTGTGAGGAACATCAGGCCGTCATTCCACAACTACTTTGGGCTGTATGGGGGCATGCTCTACACTGGGGTCTTCTACTGGATATTTAGAGGAAAGGAGCCGTGGACACTGAAACATGCAGGTACGGCATATGGTTGTTGTTTTGTGTAACACATTCCTCAATATCTGAACTCTTCTTAAATGGTGTTGAGCTGAACCAGCGCCCTCTCCTGGATGTTAGTCAATTTCCTTTTCAGTCAGTTGTCATTGGACAAGGCAACAACTCAGTTTGGCTAAATGCACAAAATAAATAATGTGCTCAGGCTGAGAATTGCAACAAACCCAAGAAGGTGTAATCAGCTGAGGTTTGATAACTCCCCACTACTATAAAACAGGCTTGGACTCGGCCCAGCTTAAACCAGCTAATGAGTGCTCACCTATCGAGTACCCCAAGCCGGACGGCAAGCTGAGCTTCGATCTGCTCTCCTCGGTGGCTCTGAGCGGCACCAACCACGAGGGGGACCAGCCGCCCCACCTCACCCTGAAGGACGACAGCATCCCCGTCGCCCAGAACCTGGCCATCTACGATGGACCGGAGCAGCGCTTCTGTCCAGCAGGTATCACGCACACTTACAGACCCATCCAGGGCACGAACACCGCGGCCGCTTCATTTAAACCAGAAAAGGATCCGGTTTAATTTGGCTCTCTCAATCAGTCATTGGAGATGGAAGACATTAGCAGATTTAAGCAATTATTAGCCAATGAGTGGGTGCGTCCCTAGGTGGTTGTATTACTGCGTTGCTGCCTGTGAGATATGGTAATGAACTCGACAGCTGTGAGGACAACCTGGAACGTGTCCAATAGCTCCCCTTTGGAGTTTAGGGTATATTTGGCTTTTGGCCATAGGTTCTCTTTCGAATTGATATTACTGTTCTCCAGAACATCTGACCGTCCTTCAATAAAGTAAACCCAAGAGCATTCCAAGTGCCGTAATTGTCTGCACAGCCAGTTTGACACCAGAAATTGGTATTGATCGGCATGGCGAGGCGTTATTCTATGGAAGTTTCAAGAAACAATCAAAGGGTTATCTATCTGTGAAACTAACATCATACCCAGTATGTCAACAGAGATGTATGTAACATTGATTTGACAGATGTCTATCCAAGAATATTGTCCTACACCCTGTGATTCATATTTTGGGGGCAAATGTGCATCTTTTTCATGTTTCTGTTTTGTTTCCATTTTAGTTTTTCCACATAATGGAAATATTGCATCGTGTTTTGTACCCCAACCCATTTAAACGTCAAGTGATGGAAAATAAGTAATGACAACCATAAGGCCTGTTCAGGATGGCTGCACATCACCCATTGCAGCCCGGTCATGAGCCTATGTGGGATCATTTAGCAAAGTACAGCGGCCTGTATGACAAAAACCTACAAGACCTACGGATGTGGGGTCTTAAAGTCAATAGATTTGATTACTTAAGTCCCTGTGCAGTCAGTGTCTTTTTTCAATCATTGTATGCTTGATAAATCTGTATTTTTTAATAATGAATATATATATTTTATAATGTATTCCCTGAGCCACCTTTGGCCCTTAAATGCTTAGTCTGATGGCATGGAGATTAGGAAACAAATTTAAATATATTTACATATCTGTCATTCAGTGCCCTCCACAATTATTGGCACCCCTAGCAAAGATGATTAAAAAAGGGTTATAAAAAAATTCACGTTTTGGTGAATTAGTGCGCACTATTTTGGTTCATTATCAAGCTAAACATTCTGGCCAGTCAGTCAAATAAGGCAATTTTTAGTAAGACGAATTGATGGTTGAAGCTAGTCCTTTGGTGTCAGTGTCTCCATCATTTGCTGAGCGTACACTTCACTGCATGTCCTCCTCTCCCCCATGGAAGTGACCCTGATTTTCCACAAGTTTGTCCCAATGTGCTTTTGAAATCTCCATGATGCTTATTTTCTTGCCAATAAAGAAAACCTCAATTTTAGACAGGAGGGCAAAAAAATACTTGGTGTCCATGTTTCACAATAATAAATCATATTTCACAATAATAAATCCCCTTACGTGTGCCGTATGTGTTGCGGATATATGGGGGGGATAAAATCCAGATTTAAATGCATGACACTGTGCAGCACTGACACAGTACAGCGCTGATACTGTGAAAAAGTGGAAGGCGGTGTAAACGGTCTATAAGCACTATAAATCTGAGAACATGTGACACTAATTTCAAACAGATGGACTCTCCAAGTAATTATATGCCTTCAGAAGTCATGTAATTACTTGGAGAGTCCACCTGTGTGAAATTAGTGATACATGTTCTCAGATTAAATGCACTTGTTTCTGGAAGGCTTTAGGTTATGGCAGAAAGCAAATCCAAACCAGAACAGCTTATTTGCACTATGGAATACTTACGCGATGCGTCTTTTCGGTGTTCTGTTTGTAGTGAAAAAATACCAGAACATTCCAACATCCATGTTATGTAATAATGAGTGTACATGAGTGAGTGAAAAGGAGCTCAGCCAAGACAAATGAATTTTTGTTTCAGATTGTTACACTACAAAACCATGCAATATTCCTTGAGGGGTGAATACGGCCTTACTCATCCTGTACTGACATGACATATTCCTTGTGTAACTTTTAGTTAAAGCTTACAATTAGGTTATTGCGGATCCTTAAAACACGGCTAATAACACATACCTTAACAACTGCTTAAATCCACACCTAAACTACTAATTAGTGGCTACTGTGTGCAAATGGATTACCTTGGCAGAGGGGGGAGAATGGTAGGGATGTAAACAAATGTGTACTTAAAATTGTGTATTTCTTTCAAATTACATGTGTACATGGAAGATTTCTGGGATCTTTTATTTCAGCTCATGAACTATGTGACCAACACTTTATAAATGATGTGTTCATATTTTTTGTTCGGTGTACATTAGTAATGTCTTCTGCTGCTGATCGATGCTCAGACCTTTAATGACCCCCGTGTTCCCCCTGGTCACTAGGTGTGTACGAGTATGTCCCCCTTGAGACTGGTGAAGGTATGCGATTGCAGATCAATGCTCAAAACTGTGTCCACTGCAAGACGTGCGACATCAAGGACCCCAGCCAGAACATCAACTGGGTGGTGCCGGAAGGCAGTGGAGGACCAGCCTACAACGGAATGTGATTTATTCCCCGTTTTATTCAGGCATATCCAGAGGCACCATTTGTAGCTCAAGAAGCCTATATAAACCCTCTTCAGTGAGTTGGCTGTGTAAGTGCATTCGGGGATTGCCGCCAACAATACTGCTCATAGAATTTAGAAACTATATTATGTGCCTGAATATGGAACTGACTGTCACTGTTGTTTTAGCACGGGCATTGCAAATAGGAATCATAACAGGTGTCTTTGGTTTATATAGAGTTTTCTGAATAACTTAAATGATTTTATGTATTTTGTATGTGATGGGAAAAGCTGTGTTGTGATTACTGACCATGGATGGACAGATCTTCAAATTAGACCATTTAGTCATCCTGATTTAAGTTTTATTTGATTACTTATTGCAAATCCCATTAGCAACAACATTGTATGATCTGTAAGATACTGTACATAATGTCCTTAGCAGGTAGAATGTTTGTGAATAAACATTTATGATGCCTGTCTTAACTTTATCCACAAATCACACCTCTTTCCACAGTTAGCATTTAATTGTATCGAATACAGCCAGATTAAGTAAATAACCAGAATTTCAGTGTTTGAACTGGCCATTATTTCACTTTACAGCTTATGTTCAAGACAAGATTACAATAGTTTGAGTAAACATGACATTATCATTGCCAGATAATAGTGAAGTACTGTTGATAAAATGCTGTTACAGTAATTTATAGGTAATTTGTTACTTGTTTATACCTCATTGGCTGCCCTCACTTGCCACTTACCAAAACGTGAAAGAAACGCCCAAAAAACAGCCATGGTTTTCAATTGGTACCTGTATCGTAGCTGCCTTACATAAATGCCTAACAGAAAAAAACCTTTGTTGACAAGTTCACCTGCAGGTAGACAAGCATCAAATAACAGTCCGAGGTCTTCATGCAAACATTTTGGCATATATTTGTTTCTCTTTTTCCTTTTCCTCCTTCACTTTCATCTGGACTCTCTTCATCTCATTTCCGATTGCTGTTAAAGGACACAAAATAGAAGTTATCTAGTCAGGCAAGGAAAACCATCACAATCACACGGCTAATATAAATGTTGCACTTCTACATTATTAAGGGTGTTTCTAAAGTTTCATTTGAGTATAATACTGCTCTCAGTATTTCCAATTTCATGTTAAATTCTATTTAGCCTCCGCGACAGTCAAAGGAACACGAGGACACATGATCCCCAGGATTAATCGTCACAGTAAATTAGTGGTGCCAACCTTTGTCTTCTGGGGCAATTTCTTGAGCCTTCTTCAAATCACTCTGTAATGGAAACATTTGAGTGACTCAGACACCAGACAGAAAAGTAATCCCATTTTGTTGGGCTAGCACCAAGGCTAGGAATTCTGGAGTCAGTAAAATAATTGATATGATGGGTTTATCAGTTTTTTTCTTTACCATGGCTTTACTGTATTCCTTGAGTCCCTGCCAGGCCTGGGCCCTCCTGAACAGAGCCTTGGTGTTTTTCTCATTCAACTGCAGTGCCTGAAATCAAACATCAGACTAAACATACTAAATAACATTTAACTACAGCCATTATGGTGCTGTACGAAGATGTACTCTACAAAGACGCGCCACAGTCAGTTCCATGAAGAACTGACCACCAAGGGCTGTTAAATCCTGGCTATTATTAAACGGTTTCACTATGGCTTAGTGGTGGCAGTGTGATAGGGCTGACGTCCAGGAGACTGGCTGGCCTGAAATACTAACCTCATTGCAGCTGTCCATGGCTTCCTGCCAGAGTTGCAGCTTCAGTTTACAGGCTGCAGTGTTGAGAATGCAGCTCAGTGCTGTTGGCTCCAGCTTTGCCTGGGCCTTCTCAATCTCCTGCTCCTCTCCACCAACCGCCAGATACCTGGAAAGACAACATTTTAATATCCTGGGTCATGACTGTCATCAAGGCAAGACTGAAATGACCTCAGGACTGTCTTTCACCTGAGAGCTTTGGAGTATTTCTTGATTGCAGACTGCCAGTCTTGGTTCTTGAAGAAGTTGTTTCCGATATTCTTAATATCTTCAGCAACAGACAGGACTTTGTCAACCTAACCAAAAGACAAGTATACAATGTGTTTGCCATTTTTCCTTCCTTCTGTAACAACCACAGGTAGTATGAGTTAATAAGATTCTTTGACAATCAGTCCACAAATGCAGTTTGTGGTTAAAATTAGGTTTCAGTCAATATTTTCCTCTTTCAAATTAATTATTTTTAACAGCTTATACCATATCTGAAGTGGAACTCAGAGGAAAAAGGCCTACTTACATCTTTTAAGTCAAGGTCAGCATCCTCAGGGTAATCAGGGTGGGTGTCCCCTGAGCCGTCGTTCGGTGTTACTCCCCAGTGGTCACCATCTTTATGCTCACCACAGTCAGCTATAAAACATGGCTGTGTGGAAAGAAACATCAGTGTAGAAAGCACAAGTGTTTCAAAGAAACAGACTAGGTCATCTAATTGCTGCCGGGCAAAACATGATGGCTGAAGTTTTCATGTCCCAATATGTGGATTGAACTCTGATGTCCGCACACACATTACACGAAACGCCTGCTACGCAATGTGGGCGCAATTGGTTTACCTTGATGGGTGCATCCTCTTTGGTCTCTATGACTTCTAGCGTTTTCACCACCCCCATCCCCTTCAAGACTTGTCCAAAGACCACGTGTTTTCCATCCAGATGAGGCGTTGGTACAGTGGTGATGAAGAACTGGGATCCATTGGTGGCAGGTCCTGAATTGGCCATGCTCAGCAAGCCCTCTTTATCGTGCTGGACAGAGAGCCCAACAGACACACGGGAATTCAACGATGACCAAGATAAATTATATGACAACTGGCACTAGGTAGCATTTGGACCCAGGCTATGGCAACGACTAGTGGTTTGTTTGGATAAAGAGACAGTTGGAAATATAGGGAAGAGAGTTTTGTAGGCAGCATTTGGACCCATGCTACTGCAGTACATTTGCCCTGGAGGCAGCAGCTCAGACCGCTAGGCTAATGTTATATTTGTTGTTTTATATAATACCCAGACTGGTCATAAGTTGCATGACATGAAAATCCTATACCTTGTAATGGAAGTTTTCATCTTCAAACTTCTCCCCGTAAATACTCTCTCCTCCAGTGCCGTTCTGGTTGGAGAAATCTCCTCCCTGGATCATGAACTGTTTGATGACTGAAATAAATTGCCAGTATATGTGAAAAGTCATTAGCATGAATTACATATAGTGCTCTTATGAATTGTAAGCTTTATGTTTCGGGGGCAGCGTGTTGCGCACACAACAGAAGGTCTTCATACTTACTCCTGTGGAAAGGACATCCTCTGAAATGCAGTGGTTTTCCTGTGGTTTTGCCGGTACCCTTCTCACCGGTACAAAGTGCTCGAAAGTTTTCGGCAGTTTTGGGGACAATATCAGCAAAAAGTTCGAACACGATTCGGCCAGCTGAATACAAAAATAAAAATCATTTTAATGGTGACATGACATTGTGTTCGGATTGCTGCTGTTTCAAAATGCCTTTTCCAGATGTATTGGCCAAAATGAGACTGAAACTGGCTACATAATCCTGCAGTATTGGTATCTTAAGTCAGAATGAATGGTTAAGTGGCAAGCTACTGTGGCTAGCTAACGAAGTGGTAAGACTACAGTACCCACTTTCATTTAAACTAGTTTGTCAAGTTGTTAGAAGAGCATGCAACTGTTTACTTGAATAATATGCATTGGTCACGGTAGTTTTGATGTTGCCTAACGTTAACATTTGCTAACAAATGTTAACGTTAACAATTGCTAACATAAATGGATATCTATCTAGATTCTAGAAACTACCCGGTCCTTCTAGCTGTGTAGCTAAACTGACCGTAGTCATCCGCCTAGTATCTCAAGTTTTACAATTAGATTCGCTTTATTGAAAATGTCCTAACCTCTTTCATCACCAATGTCTACATCAAAAAAGACACGGGGGTTCTCTTTGTTAGAAGGCTTGGTCGCCGGTGCTGCGTTGGACATCTTTAAAATTGTAAAACAAATGATAAGCTAGCTACTTCCACGGTACACCCCGATGCCTGCTCGCTTAAATCTCGGAAGCCGCGAGATTTAATTTCCTCTTGTTCATGGAACACTTGAGTCACAAAACATGAAACACTGCCTTCTACTGAATTGGATGTGCAACTACAAGAACAGACGATTTTTAAGGAGCAACTTTGCCCAACAGTATTAGCATCCCTTGGTAATGTCACGTTGTTTGAATGACCCTGATGTGAAACTGGGTGTGAGTGTGTGAGATCAGGGGCGTTGTACAATGCTATAATTGGTAATGGTTCACTAAAATATTCCCAAATGTTCACTCTCGAGTAGTGGACTACACATTCCACAAATCCAGTGCTAGACCTGCCTGAATATGTCCCTAGAGTGTGCATGAGAGGTTTCTACGTATTCTGTCATGAAACGCTGTGCTAAAATGGATGGACATTCTGCCTTGCCACAAAAGGTCTTAGAAAGGGTCAGCTGTTAACTGGTTAGAGATAACCACCAATTTGAAATTGAGCTAACAAGAAAACGCATCTGTCCACTTCGTTACATGAAAATAGGAATTTGTGGTGCAGTAAATGGTTCTCCTCCCAATCTTTTGGAGTCAGCAGCAGAGCTATCTGAGCTAGACATTGGGGAATGTAATGGCTTTTCCTCCGAGGATGGGTTATCGTCTTCACCCGCACATGTTATCAAAAGTTTGAATCAATGTCGCAAGACAGAAGACACCTGGGATCTTGACCTGTGGTATCCAATAGTGCTGTCTGAGTCATCCTCGATGAATTACCGTTTTATTTTTCCAGTTCCCAACGTAAAGCTATCAGAGCAGATATAATCTTTGAGTGCTTTTACAAAAGTTATATCCCGCTAGACAAAACTTTTGAGAGTTCAAACAAAACCCGATGGACAAAACCCTCCACAAGTATTGGGACAGTGTATTTTGTCTTCTTTAGACTGGATACTCCAAAAGATTTGAAATCAAATAATTACTATGAGCTTAAGGTTATCTATGTACATGACATTTTCCCCATTTAGAAACGACAACACTTTTTCAAGGGTGTGGGACAAAATAATATGATTTCCATATTAAGCAATTACATTTAGTATTTTGTCAAATGTCTGTTGCATGCAATTATGGCCTGCAGTCTACAACCCATAGACCTCACCAGATGCTGGGTATCTTTTGGTGATGCTCTACCAGGCCTGTACTGTAACCATCTTCAGTTGCTGATCTTCATCAAATGAAAGTCATGTTCAATTGGATTTAAATCAGGATATGAACATCTTACTTTTTGGTCTATAAAAACTGTAGTTGCTATGGTAGTATGTTTGGTTTATTGTTTTGCTGTTAAGCACTGTCCAATGATTTAAAATATGCTTGCATTTTAACAGACAAGATGTTTTTGTACACCAGAATAAATTCTGCTTCTGCTGTCAGCAATTCCACAATCAATGAAGAGCCTGTGTCCAGTCTTCATGCCCTTTGGTCATATTTCACAGATAATGAGCTTTCTTTTCACCAAACCTTCCTGTCAACACTCTGTTAGATGTTAAATAATTGGTCTCATCTTTCAATACCTTTTTTCAGAACTCTGCAGACGCACAGGCAGTGTGACCTGGCCACCCTGTTTTCAAAGCTAACTGGCACTTTGCAGCTTACAGTGTAGCCTCTTGTTATTTTTTGGTAAACTTCTGCTTATGGCTGTCTCTGATGTTTTTAAATGATTTTGCAGGCTTATAACAGCTTCCTTGACTTTCAGTTTCATCCGTTAGGTCCTCCAAAGGAAAACCCTAAAAACCAAAAACACTTGTGAAGCCAACTGTTTAAATCATTTTTGTGCCTAAAACAGGGGCGCTATGTATAAGAAGTGTTGTAATTTTCTGACTCGTGAAACCAATGTCTTAAAATCCCCTCAAATAAAAGCTGATAATCAGTAATATCTTTGACCTTAAAGTAATTTGAACTGTAATTGTAATTGTTTAATTTCAAATACAAATGGCACTGTAGACTGCATTCTGTACAATCAAATTGTTTTAGTGAAATATATCATGAAAAATGACTCATGACACTCTTCAGTGTAACTGAATTCTGGTGGACAGTATATTTGTTAGATTTGCATTATATACAGTAGAATAGAGAACAAGGTGATGTTTTTGTTGTAATTGTTCTGGCCTCCAGGACGATGCTGAAAATCACCAAATCATTTTCTGTTCTTCACCAGAACAATTTCAGGGAAATGTGTGCTACTCATATGTGCAGCACAATCAGCTTTTTTCTCAGCCAAATGATACCTCTAGGAAGAAAAAAAAGTGGCATGTATTTGTAGGCATTTGTCAGATAAAATTGTTCATAGCACTCCGTCAATAACGGCAGCTGTTGAATACTGCTCACTCAACATGCTACAGAATGATTTAGTTCACCAACTAAGTCTATGTACTTTCATATCACACAAGAGCCTTTTTGAACTTTAAGTGCATTTAGGCCACATGTTCAAATTCCTTAAATGCTTAAAATATATTCATATTACTTCTTAGACATAAGAGCAAATAAGAGGTTACACACTGAAAACAAGACTCTTGAAAACAAAAGTGTGAGAAAAAAAGGGCCCCTCTTCTTTTCAATTACAACTAGTTTAATAGGTCAGATATATATTTAATTATTTGATGAGTACTACCATATGATTGTTTGAATAGAGGAAATTTCACATCCCTGTAGTTGATGTCTTACCTTGTTGAGAAGGAACAGTTTGTTGTTATCTTGGCTGTTACGGTCGTTCTTGCATGTCCATGCAGGTTTGTCATAGACGTGGACAGATTGCTTGTCTGGAAAGTGGGGCGGTGTGTGCCTGCAAACGTGGAAGTGGTGAATAATGGATGGAGAGCAGTGCAACTTCACTCAACACTCCTCAAGCTAGTGACGCTACAATTACCTGACCTAACCCTATCATGATCCGATTGGACATGAGCACAGCACACAGGGATTTGCAATGCGATTCTGACCAGCTGAAAATAAAAGACAGTAGCGCTGAAAAAGTGTGAGTTAGCATATGCAGGTCCTACCATGGGTTTTGGTATCGCTGGGTCACTCTGTCCTTCAGGGCTGAGCGGAACTCTGCTTTCTGGAAGAACAATCAAAACAATACATTTATTTTATGCAGAAATGTATAAATCTACTGTTCCTTTACAGAAACCCAGCCTGGTACCCCTAAAAGCATACAATTCAACATGTTCTTGGTAACTGTTTAAATTCTAATTGTACTTTCTAAGGCTATTAATCTTAATACTCCTAATCTGTGCCAAATGCGTCAGCCCCCTGCACTGCTTCAGTTTGGAGGCGTTGGGTTAAGGATCTAAGTCACATTTTGACTGGAACTTGTGCTAGTCAGAATGAGAGTAAATCGGTCAATAGAATATTGTTCAAATCTGTTATTATCTGCTTATTGCAGCAGGCCCACAAACATGTTACTTAAGTCAGATGATACATTTCTCCGTTGTTGCACAACAATTAGAAATAGTCCTTTTCAGGTTAAGAAGGAACTGCTAAGTCCAACCTCCCATTCATATGAACTTGTAGCATAGCTAGCATTCAGAAATTGTTAGTTATGGTAGAAGTCCTTCGTTATTTGAAGCTGTGATGAAATGGATTGATTTAACCTCATTAAACATTGGTGTTGACATTTATACAAGCATCATACTACAGTTAATGTAGGACCATTTTGCTGGGTTCTTTTAACTTTTTCCACACTGCATATTTACACACGTTTTCATTACATTTCCATTTTTTGGCTGAGGTTCCATTAACCTCTTTACTGCGAGTATTACTGCATCATAATTAGATGGCTTCTCAAAAAACCTAATCTAACATTGGATATTCATAAAATTTCATACAAACAAAAATGTTATCCCAAAAGGGTTATTTTGGCATTTTAAACTTTTGGTGAACATTTTGTTTTTATTTTGAGTTCTTCCATGCTTAAATGGGTTCTCCCTGAAACCAAAAAAGGGTTCTCTACATGGACTGTAAAAGAACCGTGAAAAGCATGAAACACGGAGCCCAAAGTGGCTTTTTCAAAGGATGACCCATCATGCTTACATTTGGTTCCCACCTTAATTTGCTTATTGCTGTGCAGCATCTGTCTGTTCAGTTGCTGGTGATACTGCAGTCCCCATCCCACCTCTCCAGTGAAGCAGTGTTTGGGCATGGGGGCAGGTTGCAGAGAGCGTGCCGGCAAAGGTAACTCAAATCGCTTGTACCCTCTGGTGACAAAGGACCAATACCAATGTATCTGGGAAAGTCAATCAGTCTTGCCCTGTAGTCTCCAACTCCATCTGGACCTTAGAGCATAGTGAAATGTGAGAACCATTCATGACATACGGAGCAGCACAGTTGTAGTTTTGTAGAACCACTCAGATAAAATATAACCCAAAACACGGCTGATTATAACAAGACTAGTAAAATATTCTTCTGTCACATACCTGTAAAAAGGATCCTTGATCCACAGGTTTGCAGGGGCTTTACGTGAGGCATTGCTCTACTCTCTTTTGGAACTTTTTACGAACTTAATACCAGCAGCGGCATAGTTACGCAGGACGCTCGGGGGAATGTGAGCCGACTGAGCGGCCAGTGCGCAGTGGTCATGGGGTCAGAATCCTGTTGCCATGATGCAACTCATGGTTGTCACCGTGTCAGTAAGTCAATGCACTTCAAGAGATTGTTACAATAACAGCCTACGTCATTATGTCTTACGCTGTGTCCAATGTATTTTGTAAATGTACAGCCCGTGTATACATGCTTTTTATTTAATAGAACAGTTAGAACGACAGCTGCATGCAAAAAGTAACACGTGGTTAGAATACAACGGATTTGTAATAGAATAAAATAGTTTACACATATGCCCCATTTGCTTTTTCTACTGACATTAGTCATATTTACTGTGTACTAAATCCTAAAAAAATCACCCCTATTTGCTTGTAAATTTCTTGTTCCCAATTGTGCATTTCAGCGATGTGTACACAGCGGTGGAGGCTGAGTGCGCCGTTTTTTAAATTCTAGTTCACCCACTTTTTGTTGAAAAATTTGATTGTGCTTAGAGTAGGAATATGGTGTCCACCGGTTAGGCTACTTACTATCTTTCCGCGAACAGTGTTTACCCACGCATATGTTTTTTTTGTTTTTGTTTTACCACTACACTGCTGAACGTTCTGTTACTCCAGTTAAAGTCATGGGATGGCGACAAAGGATACCTTTCAAGCCATAATGCATTGTCCTCCGGCTCCATTTTTGTAAATGGACTCGCCCATGAGCCTCCCCTTGTGTCAGTCACCATGGTGGCATACAACAGAAAGCCGTGGCGGTAGAACCATCGTCACTTTTAAAGCTATTATAATGCTTTTCTAAAGGTTGCCTTTGTACGTGTATAGGTTTATTGTTCAAAATGGAAAAGCGGCTGTTGTCAGGGTAGATTAATACTTTTTATTTGAAGACGGATACATGGAATTGTGGCTAAAGCAAGAATGCTGAACATACATGGACTTGCTTTCAGCTTCGGCGTAGATAAAGGAACAGATTTTCCATTAATATCATTATAAATCGACAAATCTACTGCTATTTAACTTCTGTGATTTTCGAGTTGCGCCTCAATACAAAGTTTTTTTGTTGGGATCGGTGGCAGCTTTCTAGTATCGGTTTGGGGGACAGAAGAAACCCCGAGGCTCACATTGTGGCCTGGCCGGGGGGACTAATTATCCATCTTCATACCGCTGGAGTTCTCCTATTAGTATATAACAAAGTGGGAACAAATATTGTGGCTTGATCTGTGCGTATACAGACCTCGGATATTTGCAAATTGTCAAAAGGATAAGCTATTGAATTGTTTTATACTCGTCTTCAAAACAATGGCGTCTTATGTGGATAACAGCTTTCGTCAAGCTGTGATGATGAATCCGGCAGAAAGAACGCAACAGGTCAGTAGTAGAATTATTTTATTATCCTTTAGTCATGCTAATCTCGAGTTGTTAGTTTATGAATCCGCACAGCGACATTTCTTTCTATCGTTTCTCACTGCCACTCCTTTGCTATTACATTATTTCGGTGTTACTGTTGCCATTCGACATTGTTACGTGGGCTATTCCAGCTACATCCCGCTTAAGCTTTATCAAGGAAGATAATCTCATGCTACTTAACATAACCAGGACCTGATAGCAACCCAGCCTCTTATGCCACGAACATGTACAGACCTGGCACTTCAAAACAAACGTTTCCTGTATTCTGCAGATGACGGTGTAAACAATCGACGGCTATATTGTTTCCCAGACAATCAATTAAGCTACGAATTTGCTACATGTAAACATAAAGGCTTTCATTGAAACTGTAATATAGGGCAAAATTAATTCCAATAAACCATATAATGTGATTGGTAATTGAGTTCGCTTGGACACTTACACAAGTGTTTTTTTTCCCATTTAATACACATACACAACTGTTTCCGATGTACACTTTAGGCCTCTCCCAGAAGTGACCTGAACGGTAAGGGTTCTGTCTTCCTAGGCTAATCAGGTGTTGGCCTGTATTGGCCAAATGAACGTAGCTCATAGCTGGCTGCAGTCTAAAGAACTGCATGGGATAGTTACCAATAATCTATTTCAGTGGGCCACTGCATTTTCTATTGCAAGTATTTGTTAGGCTATTCATTTACAGTACATTTCAGCCACCAGGCAATTAGTTGAGAAAGAAGGTGATGCCTATATAATAAAAGCAGAGAAAACCAATAGCCCGCCATTAAGTTGCGGGCGAGGCGATAGTGACACTGCTGCGCATACTGCTGTATCTAACGTTGGAAGAAAAAAAAAACAATTAAACGGACTGTTACGTGTGGTCATCGATGGCTCCTTATCGCGTGCTAGTCGGCCGACATTTCATGCGTTTTTAGGCTATTTGAATATCCACTGAGGTTAGTGGTCGAGTCATCTGTGGGAAGTAAACATAGTATCAGATGGTAATAAATGAATGTGGTAGTATGCCTATCTCTCTGATCTCCAGACTCGCTCATGCAACAATGCGAGTTGTAAAGTTTGATAAGCATATCATACATCACACTAGTATTGATATGCTAATGTCTCAGATGTTGTTTACGTAAAACACCAACCAAGCCATGTGCGATGTTTATCCAGTCTGCCATAGATATGCCTACTATTTCCTACACACTTGATACTTCGCAATGGAAGTATCATGAACACGTTTCTGTCGTGCTCAGTTATCCCAATATGGGCGTGTATATCCAAATCCTTCAAATTCTGCTAGGTCATATTTACAAGCATTTTAGGTTGCTAGAAGAAACAAATAGGGTGCTGACGTGAGTAAAATAGTTTAAAGAATGTGGATTGAACACATTCGCCACACAGGTTCTCCTTGAGTTATGTCTGTTTTGATTTGTATCCTAACAGACTTAACTATTGATTTATAACACTTATAACTCTTTCATTTTGTTTTCGCTGTCTGACATTTGCGGAATTTTCAGTCATCAATCATTTAAATGTTCAGCTTGTAGTAGTTTACCTTTTTAGCAACTCGCAGTGTTTATCCTATTGAAGATGCCAAGGCCTCCGGGGATTAGCAAAGCTTTGAGGCGTATGCTATATAGTTAACACCAGGTTTTGACTAGGGTGAATTCAGTGCACTTATGATGCTAATCAAGACCTTGCGTGCATGGTTGTGGTTTACTGTGAGACAGTGAGATTTTTCACACTTTGCTGACCTAAATAAATGTTCTGTACTTTGTGGTGAATGTGTTAGATATGCCACCATGTACACAGATTATGAGTGAGTAACAATGCAGTATTTTAACTGAGTAGAACTAGGAAATGCAAAAGCTGTCCCCATGGGCCACTTTCTATCTACCTGGATTAGCTGTTGGATAGCATTAAATCCAAAGAAATATAGTAAATAGAACTATAAAGTAGTCTAATAATTTACTTCACATCTGTTCTCTCCATTATATTTCTACGAGTTTCTTGCTATCCGATTGTCCAAATTCAGGTAAATACGATTATAAAATAAAGAAAAAAAACATCCCCAGAAGGCTGCTTTTTAGCATAGGATACTGTGGCCAAGGATTATGAGCTGGCTGACTCGTCAGCTCCTTGTAATTGTTTAGGCAGGTGCAAAAAGCCAAAGGCCATGAACATAGTCGCACTCAGTCAATGTGACCTCTGGATGCCAGTGAGTCACATAGCTGAAATGCCAGGTCGACCTCAGAGCTCAGACGCTGTCCTCGTCTGCTGGAGATAGCCAAGGATTAGCATAGTAGTCAGGCTGTGACCATGCAAGCAGTGGAAAGGCAGTGAGGTGGAGACAGGAGCATTTGAGGCCCAGAATGACAGAGGGTGGAGGTTTG
>JACXGI010000827.1:68324-80036 GCA_016801175.1 Esox masquinongy
TGTGTGTGTGTGTGTGTGTGTGTGTGTGTGTGTGTGTGTGTGTGGCTAAATGCTTAAAACTGTCAGTCCATAAGCACACAATAAACTTTCCTTGGCCCACTAACCCTGTGGAGCTTTGTCATGTTATTTAATTCTACTGAAAGTGGAGGCCAAACTCTGGCTTTACGTGGCGACACACATCGCGGTTGCACTCAGGTATTCATGAAGTTTTAAAAACAGACCCTACTTTTTTCAAGGGGAAAATGGAAGGGAGGTACACAAATGCCCCGCTGAACCACACCAGCGCAGAGCACAATATTTACGCTAAGGCAGCTCAGCCCTGGCTATTGCCTTTCAGGTCACAAAGTCAACAGAGACAATATACAGATGGAACAAGTCATTATTATTCACAGGTCGCGCAGCACATTAGAAAATGTTGACGTATCAGTATTGTGGCCTTCAAGCCAATCCTGGTAAGAGTCGATTTGATTGCTGTTCAAATCATGTGAAGTCTGTGGCCAAGTGGGCAGCCATTCATTTTCTGTTACAGATGGTAGCAATGGAAGACGGGCGAATGATACGTCTGAATCCTCATATTGCCCGGATTACCACGATGTTGATTGCTACGGTGTATATGTTCGTCTGTTAGTAACAAAGCCTAATAAGTAGAAGGCCAGTGAGGTCGGCCTATTCTCTGTATTCATATACACCACTGACACTGTACAAAATCAAATGGTCACAAGTTGTTGCACTTTGCTGCACAATAGGCACCGGACAGCTAATGAGGAATTAGGAACTGTCCCTACCTCCATTAACACACTGGTTTTAATCCTGCATGCACTGCAGTTTGTCGGAAGCGATTCATTTGGGTGATTTGTTTATTAATGGTAAGGTCTGCATGCCTTGGCCTCCTTTCATGGCCGTCGTACTTTAGTTTATAAATGATCTCCCTTTTCTGTGGTCTCCTGAAATAGGCTAGTGTTCTTCAGATTTTGCCTGTCATTCGGGAATATGTAACCTAGGCTTCATGCGTTTTTTTTATTTTTTTAAATCAGTGATATCTTTCAGAACCAAAGCTGTATATGTTGATGGATAGGTGCAGATCAAGCAGGAATATTCAACGTAGACTTCATACAATGGACTGGATGCGAATCAGTAGGCAGTTCTTTCCAGCAGTTCAGGTGTGCTGTCTTTCATCGTGCTGTCTAATGCTTGTGTGTGGAGGGCTCACTCCTGGTAATGCTGCTTCACAGTGGATGCTTTGAAGTTCTTCCAGGCTGCCTCCTTGCCTCTATCACCTCGCACGACATGTTCCAGTGATCTGCTTTCATCGATTGTTCACACCAGTTTCTAGCCATACTCGCTGCACTTTTCCTCGTGCATTTCTTTTGACGGTCATGCATTTGCCGGGGATGAATCATCGTCAATGTCTCATGGCCTACTTTGTTTCCTTGTGCTAGCATGTCTCATGAGATATTTGTAAAAGTAATGAAAACAACTTGAGACGTGAGTGGATGACTCAGGCTGTAGATGCTGTTGTCCGTCACTGCAGAATGCAACGGTTCATCATGTCACAGAATGTTACAAGCTTTACATAACTTGCATATGATCCTTGGCGTTGTGCTGAGGGTATAAACCCTCCACTTGCCCAGACAGGCAATATTTACATCTCTGCTTTTTTATTACATGGAAAATCATGCTGTGCTTGGCACTGAATCTAATGTACAACAGTATGGCGCTTTAAAAAACAAGCACAAGAATGAAAATGAAAACGTTTGAGTGAAAAATGCCTTTTGGCCTCGATCCCTACTGCATGGGGGGGGGGGGTTAGTAATCCTTCTTGTTCTTGAACTGGCCAGACATGGAGTGGATAAAACGGTGAGCTGATTAATGTGCGATTAGAAGTCTGTGAATCCAATGGTACCAGAGTTCACAATACACAGATAATGCTTATTTAAAAAGGTCTTGGTGCCAGGGTTCATCAGCTTTTTTCAACGGTTTTTGTCTTGACTTTTGCCATATTGTCAACCATGGTCTATTTGCTGCTCTCCCGATTTGGGACCACCAGCAGCCAGTATTTTCCCACTTATTGGCTCAGGAAAGATCATGATTTACAGTAATAGTGGGTTACCCTCGCAATAGTGGGTTCCTGTTGTGCCTCGGTACCTCTGAATGATCAATGTCTTAAACACTAGCCTAAGTCGCAATTCCTGCTCATCCTTTATCCCTCAGCCTACTTGCCTAAACATGTAAATGTGTCTTTATGCCAAACTAGAACATAGATAAATCTGCTGAGTCAAGATCTCTCTCTGTCTACAGTTTAGATCCAATCAATGAATGCTGCACCATAGAAAGTAAGGAAAAACTCCATCAGCACATTTAGCTTCCTGCTGACAGTTTGATAAAGACATCTGATCTGGCATGTGAGTGACACTCACACATCTTCAGTATGTTTCTGGCTACACGCACTCACTTGAAACAGTTCTGGATCTACGGCTGTCTTGCTGTTGTAATTATGACATTTAGCCATTGTTAGTTACCGATTAGGTTTTTGATAATATCTGTATAACTTTAAAGAGTTGTGTCCTATTTGGTGGTCTTCACATTCTTGTAGGTTTGGGTTTGTGCTAATCAAAATCTCCTGAATTGTAGAGTTATTTTCCTTGGCCATCCTGTATAAAAAGCATGTGTCTCTAAAGTGTTAACCTCACAGTATGCTATCATGATCTAGGCCAGAGATAACCAGCCTTTTTATATTACTGTAACCGCTTGTAGATAATACTTTTTTTCTACGTATTTAGCTGTTAATTTTTTTGAACTGGGGCTATGTCACTTGGTGAAATGGTTTTATAATAATAACATCTTAAGGAATTAAAGTTTGAAATGAATCAAGAAGAGCAGCTGTTATTGTGTATGAACTTCTGTGTAGGAAAGAACGTGAGCGTTGATGTGCTTTCTAATTCGATCTGATTTACTACCTGTCCCCTCTGCTCGGTTCAAAGGTGTTTTGAAAGAAACGGACACACATTTAGCTAATCATCTTATTTTATATAGATTTTGCATCCTAAGCTTAGTCACATATGTAAGAAGAAAACAGGAAACATGCTGACAACTACACCTCTGGAAAAAAATTGAGACCACTGCACCTTTTTCTTTCCTTTCCAAAAAAGTTGAAAAGGAAGATTTTGAGTGAGGAACAGAAGGGTTAAAATTAAGAGACCACTGCAAATTGAACACTTCTGTTCTTCACTCAAAACTTACCTTTTCAACTTTTTTGGAAAGGAAAGAAAAAGGTGCAGTGGTCTCTTAATTTTTTCCGGAGCTCTATGTGGACGAAGCACCTTTCTTTTTGTAGTTTGACAAACAATCCGTTTTTCAAATGTTTGGAGAACACTGAATAGGCTTACTGTAGTTATCAGCTGCTTGAAATGGAAACGTTCAATCTTTGTTGATCACTGTTGATAGTCAGGTTGTGGTGAGGAATCTGTCCCAGGATGGCTACAGTGCATCACCCAGAGGGGTTAATGACATCAGTCTGGGATGGTGGGGGAGATGCGTCCTCCAGACAATGAGACCTAGGCAAAATAGATGAATTTAGCTTGTCATACCAAATGCTAACATTGGCTAATGGCTTTTCCCACTGTGCTGTGGAGGTTGTGATTGCTACAGAAATGGCTGACTCATACCCCATACCTTTATGACGTAGACTAAGCACAGTTCAGGTACCGTGGTATTTCATAATGGATGCTATTGTCAAAAGGAAAACCGCAATAATCTCAGTGCGGTCAGCAAATATTTGTGACTGACTTGGGTGTCGTGGAGGAATCTGTGGACAATGAAGAATAATGGACAATGAAAATTATTGGCTGACGTCACGTTGGTGTCAGAATACTGCATACGCCTTTGATAGAATATAAAACAACTTTTTATATTTGCCTTGCAATGTGCTTCTTTTAAATTGTCTTCAAAGTGCAGGTTGTGTTTCAGGTCTGGCTTCTGCCTGACAGTTCCTGCTGTCGCTGCCCACAGATAGATGTTATGTAGGCCGTAATAAAACATTAACTTGGCCAAACACTGTTATTTAGCAATGATAAATCCTATTGTTCCTGCGGCCTTTATGGTTTCCTGTGCCCTGCACTGTGGGTTGTATTGAAGTTGTAGGGTGTCCATCCATTTGAAATTCTATCTCTGTAATTGTCCCCTGAGGCATTGTTTGACCTGTGACCCTGTGTCTTTTTACCATCTGAAAATATGTCTGTTCTTTGCCTGGCCTCATCATGTACCAATTCTCCCTGGAATGCATGACCGTGTCCCCCTACCCTCCATACCACTTTTCTGAATTACGGCCGTGGTCGAACCTGCTCAAGCCTCGGCTACCAGATTGCCAACCTCGGCATTAGCCGCCGCCATTGTGCCTCTACAATCCAGCTTATTACGACATTTACTTCTCAGACAGAGCCCCGCTTGAAGCCTTGGCAGTAGGATAACCTGACTGCCTGTGTCTTCTCTGCAGATGACGTGACATGCATGTAATGACGCCATCTTCAAGTCAAACTGGGTTTCACGTGCCTTCCCGAGATGTTACTCGGGACACCTGCAGTGCTGGCAGCAGGAAGAGGACGCTAATCGACCCGTGTGATGCCCTGTAATTAGCTTGATGTATAACAGAGCGCCATTCATAAACAGCGTCAGGTCTACCTTGTGTGTGGTTGAACGAGATCTGGCTAATTGACTCTTGCTTGGCTCGACCTCAGAACTGCCATAAAATGTACGTGCTGGGAACAAACCGTTTGCATTTAGCGCCTTGTCATGGCATATTTATGTTGTCTAGGCCTAAATGGTAACTACACAGTGTTGATGCAAGATGTTGCCGCAGCCAGTGTTGTGGTCTTTCTTACATGGTTCCAATTTAGTGGTGCCCCTAGCTGGGTATTGGGCAATGGTGGGACCTTTTAACGCCTGTGGTTAGAGTAGTTTTTCGGTTCTCTCATTGAACTGGACTGTCAGGTGGTATGCTGTAGAGATGTCATCCACTGTCAGAAAATCAATGGCAATGCAATAGTCAGGCATTGCAATATATTGCTGGTCATATGGTTAATATCACGTATCTGTTTATATATATTACACACACACACTGTGCATATCGCCTTTGTTCCTTTACACCTTTGTTACACTATAAAATATAGATATATTCTAAGAATATTCAAGGCAATGGATTATTTTTTATTATAAACCCGATGTGTTGAATCCTGAATGCTGATTGGCTGATTGCTGTGGTATATGAGACCATATATCATGGGTAAGACATCACATTGCTTTTTTTCTGCACTATCTTCATTGGTTACCAGTTTATAATTGCAATAAGATAGTGGTATTTTGACAAAGTACCGTGGTTAGGCTCTGTGTCCAGGCACGCTGCAATTAACAATTCTCAGCCGTAGTATATTAGTCATACACCACAACCCCTCGTGCCTTATTACTTAACTATAACATTTTCCAGGTAGCGCACTCCTTTTCCATAGGAGCTCCCCTCCAAATAATAGAAATGTAGGTTTAAAAGGTGCTGCTTTCAGTTTTTTTTTAAAAGCCTAACCTTTATGTCAATAACTTGTGGCACAAATGGGTCAATAAAAAATATTGTCCCTAGTGAAACCCTTAGCTGTTACAGATTTTAAATGGCTTTCCAACCATGCTAAGGAAATGACACATTCACTTCCTCATCCTAAAAATGAATCTCAAGTGGTCTTCTCACGCAGCAGGCTGGGGGGCATTTAGGAAGTCTAGTGTGGATTTCTGAAATAATAATTATAATAAAAATGGCCTCAATTAAAATATAAGCACGCTGTACATTTGGGAAACAAACTTTAATTATCAGTCTAGCCTGTAATTGCAAGGCATGATAAAATAAAGTTTATAAAATTAAATAAATGCCTCTCATGTTCCTTCATCCCGGGCTATTTGTGTTTATGTTTCAGGTGATGGGGGTTCATTTCAGAGTTACTTTACTTTTTGCGGGCTAGCCAAGAACTTTTGTTAGGGCAATGACTTGCTGGGGACTGTCGCCAGAAAACAGTGAGGTCTCCCTGGACACCTCAATCAAATAACCCTTTTAGTGGCAGGTAGACCACCGTTCAGGCTTTCGTGGCTCCATTCACCTAAACGTCCGGCTCATTTGGCTCCTAAAATAGCTTAAATATAGACCCGGAACCATGATGTCAAATCTACAATATAAATTCCTACCACTATGTCAGAATGCAAAATACATGTTCAAAGAGATTTATTCAGGAATTTTGAGCTGTATTAGGCAGAGAGTGAATGATGGAGGACGCTTTTCTTAAAGGGTATTTGTGGTATCTATTATGCAGCATGTGCACCCTATGCAGTGTCTCAGACCGATAGACCAGCCCGCACTTCCAGACTGGGGTACATTTTTACCTGACCTAATTATTGTGGTTGAGGGGAAAGAAAGACAACTTGCTACTGTTATTATTTGGCTGTGTACTGCTAAACATTTTATATAGACTACTTGTATGTATCCTATAAAAGCGATTTGGACTGTGGACACTGATTAGTGGCTGTCTGCACACAACCCTTGATTCAGTATTGAAATAAAGCCATTTTTGCACCAAAACCGAGGACTTCTAGTCCCAGGAACTACTTTTCAAAAAGGTTCCTTCAGCCCATTGTTGTGTGCATTTCCACCGTGGTCTAAAGACCTGGGAAGATTAGGCAAATTAGTCCGCTGACGTGTGTTTTTACTCTGATGTATGAGCCGTACTAAGCGACGGACAGGCATCTTTATTATTCATGTGACACTGCAACAGCACAGTAACCATGGAGGAGATTCAAGTTGTGCTGCTGTTGATTGTGATTTATTGGTTTGCAAATGTGGTCGTTGAGTCAACGCTGGAAAAGAGATGAGCGGTAGTTGCAAAGTGGATTCAAAATGCCCGGAATGCTAGACTTATGCTACACTTGCTGGTCTGCCGGTCAGAGCCGCCTCTGTTATTGTGGTCTTTGATTTTCTTGTAATCTTGTTTTAATTTTTTAAGCTTCTCCCAGCACTGTTTCCTAGTGTGAATAATGTTCAGCTCACTTAACTTGCAGGATATATTCGTGTACACCTTATCATTACGGATCGCCATTCACGCTGGATTTGGTCCTCAGCATAAGCACTCAATAAGGCCTGGACTTTGTCGTTGGTCCATCTGTCGTTCGTTTTCTTCTCCATAAGTTCTTCTGTTTATAAGCACAATAAACTCCTTCACTAAACTCCTTCCTTTACTATATGCTGAGGACAGCCGCAGACATTTAAAAATGGCGGTTGAAAACTTCTGTGAGTAGCCTCTACTCGACCAATCAGAAATCTTCAGCAGTGCAAGCCACACCCCCCAAAGTTCCAGTACTTTGGGAAAGTACTACCCCCCCCCCCCCCGAGCAGGGACTTTTTTGGGGAGTAATTTAGACCCTGGTCCCTGCAGTGGAAACACAGTGATTTCCTCGAAAGGTTCCTAGTTCCTGGGTAAAGTTCCTGCAGTGCAAACGTGACTAGTCACCTTTTCTTACTAATTTATTCCCTGTATTGTAGTATAAGAGGCCCTTTGTTTATTTTGTCTGTTTTAACACGTTCACTCTACACCAGACATACATTTTCTTCAGAAAGTCAACTGAAATTTGCCTGACAAGGCTCCTGCGTGAATGTGCTATCAACATACTATACAGTGAAGCTCTTTACCACACGGGTCCCGTTAAATCCTGTGGAAAACCAAACGCTGGATTTAACATGATTGTCCCCACACCCGAGGTCAAGCATGTGGTGGAAGTGTGATGTTTTGGGATGCTGCTTCGCCTCAGGACCTAAACAACTTGCAAAGATTAAAGCAACCATGAGTTCTCTGTACTGGGGAATTCTGTCTTAATCTCCAGTCCTGAGACTAAGCTAGAGCATAACTGCATCATTCTGCATGACAGTGTTCCAAAACACAAGCAGAATGGCTGAAAAGTTAAACATGAAACATTTTTAAATGGCCTTGTAGTCAATTTTCAGACTTAAAGCCAGTTCTGATTTTGTGGCAAGACCTATGAATAACAAGTAATGCTCAGTACCCCAGAAATATAGCAGTGCGAGTGACTGATCAACAACTACAGGAAGTGTTTGTAGTAACTGCGGTTAAAGTTGGCACAACCAGTTATTGAGTGTAAGAAGGCATTCACATTTCAGAGCTGGCCATTATATTTTGCTTACATTACAACCCCGTATTAAAAAAAGTTGGGACACTGTAAATTTCAAATAAAACAGAATGCAATGATGTGGAAGTCATTTTTCCCTATATGTAATTGAAAATAGTACATACATAGACAACATAAGTGTTGAAACTGAGAAATGTTATTGTTTTGGAAAAATACATGCCCATTTTGAATTTGATGTCAGCAACACGTTTCAAAAAAGTTGGGACAGGGGCATGTTTACCACTGTGTTGCATCACCTCTTCTTTCAACAATACTCTTTTAGCATTTAGGAACTGAGGAGACCAGTTGCTGTAGCTTTGAAAGTGAAATGTTTTCCCATTTTTGCATAATATATATGATTTTAGCTGCTCAACAGTTTGGGGTCTCCTTTGTCGTATTTTTCATTTCATAACGTGCCAAATGTTTGGAATGGGTGACAGGTCTGGACTCCAGGCAGGCCAGTTTAGCACCTGGACTCATTTACTACGGAGCCATGATGTAATATGTGCAGAATGTGGTTTGGCATTGTCTTGCTGAAATAAGCAAGGCCTTCCCTGAAAAAGACGTTGTCTGGATGGCAGCATATATTGCTCCAAAACCTGTATATATTGTTCAGCAATATTGGTGCCGTCACAGATCACCCATGCCATGTGCATTAATGCAACCCCATACCATCAAGGATGCTGGCTTTTGAAATGTGTGCTGCTAAGAAGCCGTATGCTCCCTCTCCTCTTTAGACTGGAGGACACGGTGTCCTTGATTCCCAAAAATAATTAAAAATTTTGATTTGTCAGACCACAGGACAGTTTTCCACTTTGCCTCAGTGCATCTTAAATAAGCTCAGGCCCAGAGAAGGCAGCGACGTTTCTGGATCTTGTTTATATATGGTTTCTTCTTTGCGTGGTAGAGTTTTAACTTGCATTTGTGGATGCAGCAACATGCTGTGTTCACAGGCAGTGGGTTTTCGGGAGTGTTCCTGAGCCCATGCAGTGATGTCCACTGCAGAATTGTGTCTGTATTTATTGCAGTGCCGCCTGAAGATCACAGCCTTCTAATATTGGTTTTCGGCCTTGAGATTTCTCCAGATTTTCTGATTCTTTTAATGATAATTTGAACCGTAGATAATGAGATCCCGAAACTCATTGCAATTTTATGTTGAGAAACGTTATTCTTAAATTGTTGCACTATTTGCCTGTGCAGTCTTTCACAGAGTGGTGATCTCATCCTATCTGGGATGCTCTTTTTATGCCCGATCATGTTACTAACCTGTTGCCAATTAACCTAATTAGCTGTGAGATGTTCCACCAGATTTGTTTTTTTTAGCATAACTTTTCCAGTTCATAGCATAACTTTTCCAGTCTTTTGTTGCCCCTGTCCCATCTTTTTTTAAATGTGTTGGTGGCATCAAATTCAAAGTGGGCATGTCGAACGTAAGGGAGGTCGAGCGTAAGCTGACCAGGGGTAGACTACTAGGCTAGGAGAATAATCAGAAATGATTATTTCTTAAATTCAATCTAATATTTCAAGTAAATTAAATGAGCAGAACAGAGGTGAGGGATAGTTTAATTCCAGTAGGTATGACATCGCTGAGCTTTGGTGTTGCATTATCTGATAATTTGCTGCCGTTCACTCTGTTCTCACACAGTGCTGCAATTTCCCCTGCTGTACGCCGTCTGTTTCCAGACGGCGAGGCTATCTTTGGTCAACCAAATCTAGCCTGCCACACTAAGTGCCATTGTCTGACCATAGGCCTATTTCCGGCCTAATCCCCTATGTCTAATGGACGCAAGATAGTTTTCGCTGGGTCATTTGCATATTACCCACCCGCAATCACAGAGCTTTTAACCAGGTCGGGCGCAGGCAAGTGGTGGTCAGCCTTGTAACTGACTAATGCCATAGAGTAACCCAATTTGCAGAAAGACGTGCACTTTGTCTTGTTCCTTTAAGGGAGACATGATGGAGGGGGACAGGCGTCTGTTTGATGGGGCTTTCTGGTCCATCCCATTAAGTAACTAAAGACTTGTTTGAAGTGTAGCCTAATCCCGGCTTTGTTTGCTGTATCTGAACAGCTCTGAGTCCGTCATGTGGTCTCAAAGACATTTTGTTTTTAATTGAGTAATGTATATTTATGGTGGATAGGCAAGTCTCACCTTGGTATTGTATTGAGTCTTGCGCTTTTGATAGTCACTTACAAAAGCCATCATGTTGTCGAGAGGGTATGTCTGCAGTCCGGTTCCTACATGCCCAACCTTGATAAAGGTTCAGTAAAGGACTATGGCTCCTTCAGCTTGTTGATGTGACACAGAATTCATGTTAGAGCCTACACTTTACACACTTCCTGCTTTGACGGAAAAGATTTCGTCCTCGCAATCAGCAGTGATTGATTTTCCACTCACTGTTAGTTTTTCGGGGGAATGAATGAGAACTTTAGATCATTACGTTAAGCGGGACTTTATTTGATTGTAATTGGAGGGAAAGACGACGTTCCTTCAGGCATGCCTCCTTAGTGGCCCAGCGAGAAAGTGTGGGCCCAACACAATGGCCCCCTGTTGGAACCAAACCCAGCTGTCGAAAACCATTACGATCACTGCAACTGCATTTTTGCCACACTAGTAGTAAATATTTTATATCTATTTTAACCAATCATGTTATGAACCTAGAGTAGATATAAAAAGTCTACACACCCCTGTTAAAATGCCAGGTTTTTGTGATGTAAAAGAATGAGACAAAGATAAATTATGTCAGAAATTTTTGCACTTGTAATGTGACCTATAATGTGAACAATTCAATTGAAAAACAAACTGAAATATAAAAACCTTACAATAACCTGGTTGCATAAGTGTGCACACCCTCTTATAACTGGGGATGTGTCTGTGTTCAGAATTAACAAATCACATTCAAACTCATGTTAAATAGAAGTCATTACACACCTGCCATCATTTAAAGTGACTCTGATTAATCACAAATAAAGTTCAGCTGTTCTTGTGGATTTTCCTTACATTTTCTTAGTTGCATCTCAGAGCAAAAGCCATGGTCCGCAGAGAGCTTCCAAAGCATCAGAGGGATCTCATTGTTGAAAGATATCAGTCAGGAGAAGGGTACAAAAGAATTTCCAAAGCATTAGATATAGCATGGAACACAGTGAAGACAGTCATCATGAAGTGAAGAAAATATCGCACAACAGAGACATCACCAAGAACTGGACATCCCTCCAAAATTAATGAAAAGACGAGAAGAAAACTGGTCAGGGAGGCTTCCAGGAGGCCTACAGCAACATTAAAGGAACTGCAGGAATTTCTGGCAAGTACTGGCTGTGTGCTACATGTGACAACAATCTCAGGTATTGTTCATATGAATGGGCTATGGGGTAGGGCGGCAAGACGGAAGCCTTTTCTTACAAAGAAAAACATCCAAGCCTGGCTGAAGTTTGCAAAAACAAACATCAAGTCCCCAAAAAGCACGTGGGAAAATGTGTTATGGTCTGATGGCCATAATTCCAAAAGC
>JACXGI010000827.1:80136-104539 GCA_016801175.1 Esox masquinongy
AAGAACACCATACCCACAGTGAAGCATGGTGGTGGCAGCATCATGCTTTGGGGCTGTTTTTCTTCAGCTGGAACCGGGGCCTTAGTCAGGGTGGAGGGAATTATGAACAGTTCCAAATACCAGGCAATTTTGGCACAAAACCTTCAGGCATCCGTTAGAAAGCTGAAGATGAAGAGGAAGTTCACCTTTCAGCACAACAGTGACCCTAAGCACACATCCAAATCCACAAAAGCATGGCTTCACCAGAAGAAGATTAATGTTTTGGAATGGCCCAGCCAGAGCCCGGACCTGAATCCAATTGAACATCTGTGGGGTGATCTGAAGTGGGCTGTGCACAGGAGATGTCCTCGCAATCTGACAGATTTGGAGCACTTTTGCAAAGAAGAGTGGGCAACAAAGTATTAGTTTAAGGGTGTGCACACTTATGCAACCAGGTTATTGTGAGTTTTCTATTTTTTATTTTTCCCCCTCAAAGATTTTTGTTTTTCAATTGAATTGTTCACGTTGTAGGTCACATTAAAGGTGGAAAAAGTTCTGACATGATTTATCTTTCTCATTCTTTTACATCACAAAAACCTGGCATTTTAACAGGGGTGTGTAGACTCTTTATATCCACTGTATAGCCTAGGGCTGCTTAACCTGTAAAGCTTACCCAGTAATAAGGAGAACTTTTAAAAACTCTAATATATCTGCTGAAATTGCCATTTAAAAGCATGACTCCATACCACTGTAGCAGAATTCACCAATATCCAGTGGTCATTATTTTTTTTAATAAATCCCATAAGCCCTTAGAATTACCCTCAAATGAAAAGTCCAATCTTTGCATTTTTGTAACATGATTAGGCTCGGTGAGTAGTGCCTAAGCCTACCTATGTGAATTCAGTTCCGCCAGATGACGATAGGGAAATGTGGTCTGTCATGTTTCTTTTGTGTAATAACATCCTCAGGATGTTGCTTGAAATACCCACTGTCTGTAGTTGAACCTAGGGCCATGGGCGGGGTCATAAACAGGAAGTGCAGGAACACTGAAAAACTAGGCTAGCTGGGTTTTGCATTTTTCAGAGAATGCTTATCTGAACAGTTGCTTAATGATTAAATTGCCCTATTGTGTCCAATATACTGCAACAGCAATGGCTCTCTAACACTTTGTTTTTTGATAGCCTGGCATACCACATGCCTTCATTTATTGTGGAATTAGGATGGACCATTTTACACTGACGTGACTGAAGTCAGGATGGTATATAAATGTCTCTTTGTCATGACAGCTCCCGGCTGCGCCTCGACCCAGTGACACTTGCAGAATTCACAGGAACGTGTTTCAGGCTCTGAATACCCGAGTGCCATTGTGTCATTTTTGGTCATTGTTGTAATGGAGGTGGTCATCAGTACTTCTGGTGGAACGGTGAGGGTTTCTGTTCCATTATCACTGGAATGTTAAAGCAACACAGGTGACTTTCATGTGGTTACTAACAAAGGCAACTGCTCTCTGGCCTGCTGTCATATCCCTGGGGACCTGTTGTTTGTCTGTGCATAGATAACCCCCAGATGTCAGAGCCCCTCTTGGAATACACTAAACTAATGGCAGGTGACGGGGCAAAGTAACCTTGACTTGTAAGGTATGGCAACTGAATTGTCTCTCTGCTGCTGCCACAAAGGTATAGTTGTTAGTTTATGGGATTGGTGTGTGACTGTGTGTATATATAATATAAGGTGTGTAAAGTTAAGTGATTTTAGTAGAGAGAAGCATGTGTGCTTTCCCACTTTGAATTACTGTAATGACCAGTTATGTGCTGACCCATCTCTCAGCTGGAGGTTAGCCTTTTCCATATTTTTTTTTCCTTGGAGGCAAAACCGATGTGTTTGTTTACTCAATGACGAGAGCAGAGCTTACATTTATCTCTGAAGTCTCTCACTTGAAGTTTACCTTTCAAAGGTTTAAGGTAAGGGTTACGGTCCAGTGTAGGGACAAGCACTAACCCTGGCCACATGTCATCTCAGAGCATGCAGGCTGTTATACATTATGGCGAAAAGTATGTGGACACCCGACCATCTCGCCGATATGAGCTTGTTGGACATACCATTCCAAAACTATGGGCATTAATATGGAGTTGCCCCCCCTTTGCAGCTATAACAGCCGACGATCTTCTGGGAACACTTTCCAGAAGATTTTGGACTGTCTCTGTTGGAATTTGTGCCATTCAGCCGAAAGAGTTTGTGCACAGGGGCAAAGTTATGCTGAAACAGAAAAGGGGCTTCCCCAAACTGTTGCCACAAAGTTGGAAGCACTCAATTGTCTAAAATGTCTTTGTATCCTGTAGTATTAAGATGACCCTTCACCGGAACTAAGGGGCCTAGCCCAAACCCTGAAACACAGCCCCAGAACAGTATCCCTCCTCCACCAAACTTTATAATAGGCACTATGCATTCTGGTAGGTAGTGTTCTCCTGGCATCTGCCACACCCAGATTCATCCATCAGACTGCCAGATAGTGAAGCATGATTCATCACTCCAGGGAACACATTTCCACTGCTCCAAAGTCCACTGGCGGCACGCTTTACACAACTCCAACCGAAGCTTGGCCTTGCACATGTTTATGTGACGCGTGCGTACAGCTGCTCGACTATGGCAACCCATTTCGTGAAGCCTCCGATGCGCAGTTCTTGCACTGATGTTGCCTCCAAAGGCAGCTTGGAACTCTGTGGTGAGTGATGCAACAGATGATAGGCGATTTTTAAATGCTACACGCTTCAGCATTCAGCGGCCCGACACTGTGAGTTTGCCTGGGCTACCACTTTGTGGCTGGGCTGTTGGTGCTCCTAGACGCTTCCACTTCACAATTATAGCACTTACAGTTGACCAGAGCAGGTCTAGTAGGCCAGCAATTTCACATACTGACTTGTGGCAAGATAGGGGCATCCCATGACAGTGCCACATCTAAAGTCACTAGCTCTTCTGTATGACCCATTGCACTGCCAATGTTGGTGTATGGGGATTTCATGGCTATGTGCTGCCTGAAACACCAGAAGTCAATAATTTGTAGGGGTGTTCACAAACTTTTGGCCATATAGTGTATATGCATGCTCTGCCTTCTGCATTTAGCCAACCGATCGCATAAGTTCTGACTTGCTGACAAATATGCTACCCGAACAAGATGCATGACAAAAAACTCCCACCTGCTGCTCAGTCGACCTACATGTCATAAAGGATATTGATTATAAGTTCATATGAAGCCTCCCCACTGAAAACCGTCAATAAGATGAAAGAGCAGCTTGCCTCTCATTTATCAAAAGATGTCACCATTTTCCACCACTATGTCCCTCTGACATGGGCAGAAAGTCAAGGCCCCTGGGGGACGAATATTTTCCCCCTAACAAAGTCATGTTTGTATAACAAAGCCGTTTTGGCTGGTTGTTCCCTAGCAACTGAGCATGGAGTACGGGCATTGATTATTGGATTCCATAAATACCTAAGTGGAGGCTGGAAAATGTACACTGTAAATGGGTGGTGGATTAATGACAACAGAACTGGAGACAATGTCTGAAACATATGTAGTCACAGAGCTCCAGTCTACTAGCCTAGTGGAGCCCACACCTGGCTTGCTTTTATTTACCCCTATAATTTTTCATGACCTATGCCATGCTTGTATAATTTAATTGGACAGAATATAACACCATTCTTTTGCAGATATGAAATGTATAAAAATGCTGTGTTGATTTTATATCTGGGAATTGCTGGGGAGATATTGATAAATTGTGATTATCCCAATAAGAAATGCATTGTGGTCTTCATTTCTCACAATTCTATGTACACTTTGGAATTATTTTTTTTTTTTAGATAGACCTTGGACCTTATCACATTTTGATTCTTAAAAATGGTATTGAGGTGGATCTATGCACAATAGTATAAGTAAATATACTAGTCTACAAATCTTAAAAGTATAGTAATTGCATAAGTGTTCACCAAAACCTTTTAGGCAATCCTATATTTCTTCAGAAGTAAACTTTCCATTAACATATGGAGTTTTCGTATAATAATTGGTATACACTATAGGGGTATACATTATGTCCAATATGTGCAATGTCTGTAAGGTACTTTAGTAAAGTATTGAATGTTAAGCGTAGAATCAACAATAAATTCCAGAGAAGTTGTTTTAAAAGACAGCAGCATAGCACCCTACATCCCAAAGCTGTTTTGCCTCTGCAGCTAAGTGGGTTGGGTGGTGGTCGGTCCCTGGATGGGAGACCAGATGCCGCTGGAAGTGATGATTTAGGTCCAGTAATGGACTGTCTTCTGGTCTCATTCATTCATTGTCCTACCCTGTAAATATTCCCCGGTTATCCCAGTTCATGGGATAAATTAACACCATGAACACCAGTTATTTTGGAGGCTTAAGATTAATTTCCACAGAACTGACAATCTTTTTTTAATATGTTGTCATTTAAAATGTGCTGAAAGAAATCTGGTATATATTCTATCCTTTTGACTTTACTGCCTAGCCCTATAATCAGGATATAGTTGTGTTTTTTGTTTCATTTATGTACACGTATGTTTTTTTATTTCTTTTGTAAACTGCTATGTCATTTGCATAGGCATGTGAAAGCCATGGTAGCTCATGTTTTTAAAAAAGAATATAAACGGTAGGATATTTTAAACAAAATACTATCCAGTATATCTATGCAAAAACATGGAAAACTAGATATCAAGGAAAAATTCTGGAGGTAGGTCCAAGAACTGCCAACTAGTGCAAAAAAATAATTACTGGTATTTGATCATTAATCCCTATTGACTTCTTTTTGGGCTGGATTATCGTGAACTGACCGTTATGAAATGTCACCTAATATGTAACGATTACCCTGCATGTCTTTAAAGGTTTTGTTTGGGCGAGAGGAACTTGATTTAATTTGGCTCGACACTTTGCTTTTTTACTGGGTTGAACCTGCTACGACATGGTTTAATGACAGCGCTGAACAATCCTTTTTTTGTCTGAATGTGTGGTTAAATCCATACTGTGGTTGTCGTACGGCTACCGGGTTATAGTCAGCAGCTCCTGTTCTGTTGTGACCACGTTTCTCAATAAGAAGTCACGGTAGGGTGGCACAGTATCTTTTGAGACTAGATCTGGCTGGTGAGAAGCTAGTAAGAGACATCTTTGTTGGTTTGAAATTTGAGTCAGAGTTTGATGCTAGTCATAGTGATTGCGGTCAGAAGAGTTGAACAGTCTGCGGTGAGTTCACAGGTCACAGGACTTTGGGAAACAGTGATCCTAATCCTTGTTTAGCATCGATGTAATAATAATGACTGAATAGTAGCCTTCTGTTGGTTTTATTATTTAAGAGGTGAATTGTTTTTGTTGCAGTCTAGTTTACAGGTTTTGACTAGCTAATTCATGTTAACCTTTCTTTTAGATTGACATGTCTAACCATGCTTAAATAATTGTGATCCACAGATGGCCTACACACAACTCACCCTGTTTGGATCATAAAACGGAGTGCTAATTAAGTAACTGTTGTTCCTGCATCGATGTTGCTTAGCTAATGTTGTGTGGATAATGATAAAATAACACCAGATTGATTGCCTGTGGGCAAGCTACTGCTCATTTGCAGGTTGTTGTTTTCACACCCACACAGCTATAGCAGTGCTACAGTGTCCTGTCCGCTCGGGCATCAGAAAGGACTAGTTGCCATCACCATGTAAAATTCATAGGAGCACAACTGATTTGGTTGCCTACGAAACGCTAACAATCTACACAACTATATATATTTTTGAAATAATAAGACATTGTCCAACCATGTTCCATCCTAACATTTGGGAAAAGGCAAAGGACCTTTAAGGTCGGTGTTTTTGGTCTATGGGGAAAATGTATTTTTTTTAGTGTGGAGGGTGCTGTCAGATGATGGCTGTTGTGTGTAGATTCATACCCAAACTTACAAAGGATTTGCAATTCTTGCACATTTTCTAACTTATGTGTACCTATTTAGGCTTAATCACAAAGGAAACAACATGCATTTATGATTTTTGTTAAACAGGGCCCCCTTTTAATTTTTGCATTTGACAGTGTGTTCAGTTTATATTAAATACACCGCCAACTTTAATTAGTTTAGTTTGAGGGACCTAGCAAATTATTGTTTAGGCTCATGTCTCTGTTTTACATAGTTTAACAACACATTGCATATTTTGGTAAGATAGTTATTGTTTTAATAATAATAATTTAGACCTCAAAGTAACAACGGCCCTGGTCTTCTCCAGGAAATATTGATGCCCTAGGTTTGTGGAGCGCCCCCGTGTTGGGAACCCCCACTGTGCTGATCAGAGACCCAGGATTTTATTCTGTTATAGTTTTTTGTTACAGGGTGTTGTTTCACTTCAAATAGATTTTTTCATAGCGGACACCCCATTCTTTCTGCATACAAATTTAAATCTTCATTTAAAGTAGCGAGGTTATGTAACACAGATGTACTTAAATGCATTTTTGTGTAATCCTTTTGCATAGGTTTGTTTAACATTGCAGTCTATGGTTCTTGTTTGGCATACATTTTAAAGGAAGAATCTGAGTCTCGGCTTCATTCTGTTATTGTGGAATGAGCCATGATGTCATATTCAGCGGTGTGTCCACATGCTGCATTATTCAGCATGAACTTACTGTTCTCTGGTGTTGCGGCTCTTTTCATGCTCCATCTTTCTCATCCTAATGACAAGCTGTTTCAGTTAATCTTTTTTTCTTTTCACATTAAAATTTTTTAAGGAAAGTCAAACATTACCAGCTCCACACTCCAACTCCCTATAACTCCATTGTCTATAAATAATCCTAACATTTGTGTTTCCACACCGAACGAAAAACATTTCTAGATTTGTTTTGGAGGGGGATGGTAGGGAAGCGTAGGCCTGTAAACAATGGTCATTGGTTGTAATCCCCAATTTGGTAAGGTGAAAAGTCTGTTGTTCTGTAACTACAAGTTGTTCTGTAACTACATGGTAAATCTGTCAAAATTATCTGTGTGTCTCACTGTATTTAGTCTCATGTTGCTGGTTATTGCTATTTCTCTTGTGTTTATTGTACATTGTTTGTTATTTGTTAATTTATAATGTCATATATGATACATTACTAATGTGTCTGTCTGTATTTTTTGTCTTTGCAATTGAATACCTTTGGCCAGGAGATTTGGTTCTCAACTAACTAAAATGGATAAATAACTGCTAACTAAAAATAAAATGAATAAAATATCGATTAGTAATTACTGGAATAGAATGTGCCAATTTCCCCATTACTAAGGGTAAGGATTTCTTAGAAGGATATGTAAAACGAGATGTTATTACACTTGTGCCAGCATAGGCAAAACTCCTTTCTCATTTGAAGTTCCTATCCCCTAGTTGCCTTCCTGAGGATGGGGTGGGGTGGGGGGGGGGTTGTTATGCTGACACGTTAACAGTGGAATCTGTCTTTCCATCAGTTCTTAAATCAGGTTCTTACATGTAAATAATTAATGAGCCTTGTTGTTGATAATTGAGAAGCTCCTCTCTGGTAACTTCTCAGACATTTCATTCAAGGGACAGTACCATCCGGTTATTCTGATGTTATGACGTTAAAATCTATGTTTGTCCCCTCCCATTTAGAGTCGTTACTTAAAGTGGACAACTTGGTATTAAGGTGCCGGCCATTTCAATTTGGACCCACTGGGAGAAAATTGTCAGTTACTTTAAATGGCCCCCACGTATTGTTTAGAATCTGTTTTATTTGGCTTTGAGGATTACGATCAGTAACAAAGCACAGTGAGTGGAACTTTTTTCTTCTGTTTTCAACTGTATCCACCCTCCCACTCTGCCCTTAGCCAGCAGATGTAATCCCTCATGATGACTGTGTCACTTGACAAGGCTCCTGCTGCAAGTCTTGTTCACCTGGTCGCCCTACAACCACTATACCTGTTAAATGCTTCCTAATGTGTCTATTGTTTCGTATAACCCTTCGTATACAGCTCTGGAAAAAATGAAGAGACCACTGCACCTTTTTCTTTCCAGAAAAGTTGAAAAGGAAAGTTTTGAGGGAGGAACAGAAGCATTCAATTTGCAGTGGTCTCTTAATTTTAACCCTTCTGTTCCTCACTCAAAACCTTTCTTTTAGACTTTTTAGGAAAAGAAAGAAAAAGGCGCAGTGGTCTCTTCATTTTTTCTGGAGCTGTATTTATGTGTTTTGTGAGTAAATGTCCTGAGGATTTCTACTGGTTTGTCCGTGGCACTTTAGAATTGACTGGCTAATTTTGATTTACAGCACAGACTTGATTAAAGACATGGGACAAGATAATCCTAAATGCGATCCACTTCTCATTTTAGCAGAGCATAGCATCCTATTTGCATGCTTAAAGAATCTCACTGCACTTTTGTTCTTAACGGCTTTAGCCCCGCAGCTCAAGTGGAGGGTGCTAAGCTCATTCACATGCCTCTGTGATTCCTTGTACCTAAAGCCAACATGTTCTCCAAACTCCTACCAGGTACAAAAACACCCATTGGTAGTGATAGAGTATTCTTGAAATAAGCTATTAGAATTAGTGAACAGTTTCTAGTTCCATTGCAGTGTTTTTTGTCCCTATGTCAGTTATGACTGACATGAGTTACCTCAGTACCAATTTTTTTTTTTTACCCCAGTTGGTGCTCTGTTACCCCAGTTGGTGCTCTGTTACCCCAGTTGGTGCTCTGTTACCCCAGTTGGTGCTCTGTTACCCCAGTTGGTGCTCTGTTACCCCAGTTGGTGCTCTGTTACCCCAGTTGGTGCTCTGTAACCCCAATTGGTGCTCTGTAAACCCAATTGGTTACCTCAGTTAGCATGCATTCTGTTACCTCAGTTAGCGTGCATTCTGTTACCTCAGTTAGCATGCATTCTGTTACCTCTGCCTGTAGGACTTAGCTAGCACAACCATAATACTACCACAAAATACTTAGCTCTCTGTATTGTGTGTATGGTTTTGGTTAATCATTTTAAGATGGCACCATGGGGAACTGAGTGTTGCCCCACACCAACATTCTTGCCATTGTGTAGAGAACATGAGACGAGACAGTTGGCTGTCTGTTATCAAGGACTCCCACTGATGGTGGGTAGCACCCATTCCTCTGTGACCTTGCTCTTCTACATAAAGGCTCCACCTGCTGCCTCGCTCGCACCAGGCAATGGATAAAAATACCCCTCTGTCCCCACACTCTTTGTCAATAGAGATTCAAGGACAGCAGCCCACGTCCCCTTCCCCAAAGCACACACACACACACACACACACACACACTCACTGCTAATGACGTTACTTTCCACACTAATAAATATACACACACCACACACACACACTTGCACAAGCATCGTGCCCGCCCTCCTGCCTGAGGTGTGCTCATCTTCTACAACAGGTTGGATGAAACTGCTATCCTTGCCGTTTTGAATGGGCTGGGGGCCTCATGAGTCCTGCTTGGTACACAGTGACAGACAGGGCTGGGCCGTGTTTGTGCTGACGGTGAAAACTCACTACATTTACACATACTGCAATACAGGACAACCGAGCTCTGGTGACCTTCACGTCTGGCTGGCTGGCTGGTCGTCTCTCTTGTCTGTCTCTCGTCTGTCTTCATCCAGCTCTGTCTTCCTCTCTCTCGTCATCCCTGTGTAGTTCTCTTTATGGCATCAGTGAGCACAGACTGCACCACTGAGGCAATCTCATTTTGTCTCAATTGTTTGACCCCCTCCTGATTGCCCTGTGGAACGTGACTCCAACAGGCTCGACTGACGAAAATGCCAGTCCCGCCCAATTGACCTAATTTAAATGGCAGGATCCGTGGTGCTGCCCAAAGTGGCGCTGGCCATGCTACAGTGTACCTTTGGCCAATAGGAGCCTGTATTTTATTCTGTGCTATGCAGAATCTCTTCTCCAGTCTTCTTCCTTTTGCTGATCCTAAAGGCTGGTTACATGAAGAGTCATGAATCCCACTGCTGGCCTGCCTGTGATGCTTAGCAGGTTCAGTTCTGGTTGTTCCCTGGATGGTGGACCAGGCGCTGCTGGAGGTGGCGTTGGAGGTACAGTAAGGGGCACACTTCCCTCTGATCTATAGATAAAATCCCAATGCTCCAGGACAGGGAAGGAGACATTGCCATTTGTAGGGTGCTGTTTTTTGGATGGGATGTTAAACTGGTGTCCTTGCTCTGCGATCACTTAAGATTGTATGATCGTTAACATAGGTCCTATGACACCTGGCAACATTTCCAATCTGGCCCTTATATCGCCATGGCCACTCAATCATCCCCAGCTTTCAGTTGGCTCATTTGTCTCCACCCCACCGAAAAACATACAAAACTTGTATAGTACTAAAAGAAAATACCCGGGTGCAACATCTCACAACTAATTAGGTTAATTGGCAACAGGTCAGTAACATAATTTGGTATAAAAAGAGCATCCCAGAGATGATGTCTTTCAGAAGTAAAAATGGGGAGGGGTTCACCACTCTGCGAAAGACTGTGCAAGCAGATTTGTGCAACAATTTAAGAATAATGCTTCTCAACGTAAAATCGCAAGGAGTTTTGGGATCTCATAAACGACGGTACCTAATATCATTAAAAGGTTCAGAGATTCCTGAGAAATCTCTGTATGCGAGGGACAAGGCCGAAAACCAATATTGGATGGCCGTGATCTACAGGCCCTCAGGTGGCACTGCATTAAAAACAGACACAATTCTGTAGTGGACATCACTTCATGGGCTCAGGAACACCTTCTCTGTGCCCAAGCTCATTTAAGATGAACTGAGGCAAAGTGGAAAACTGTCCTGTGGTCAGACTAATCCAAATTTGAAATTCTTTCTGGGAATCAAGGACACCGTGTCCTCCCGTCTAAAGAGGAGAGGGACCATCCGGCTTCTTATCAGCACACAGTTCAAAAGCCAGCATCCGTGATGGTATGGGGGTGCATTAGTGCACATGGCATGGGTGATCTGTGAAGGCACCAATAACGCTGAACAATATATACAGGTTTTGGAGCAATGTATGTTACCATCCAGACAATGTCTTTTTCAGGGAAGGCCTTGCTTATTTCAGCAAGACAATGCCAAACCACATTCTGCGCATATTACAACAGTGTGTCTCCGTAGTTAGATTCCGGGTGCTAAAATGGCCTGCCTGCTGTCCAGACCTGTCACCCACTGAAAACATTTGGTTCTGTTATGAAATGAAAAATACGACAAAGGAGATCCCGAACTGTTGAGCAGCTGAAATTGCCATCCTAAAATGGCAATGTAAAAATTAAAGCCACAATTTGAATTCCATTTCAGCCAATTGTAAAAATGTGCCACTGTTCAGCAGGATCATTTTTAGAATATGCCTTACAGAAAATTAACATGGCCCTGCTTGGACATTTTATTTACACTGATGGCAATGACCTGTGCGTCAGCAGATTACATTCACCGAGACCTGACCGCGAGCTCTCTCTGCGTGACATCTCAAATGTAATTATTCCGCAGCTCTTTTTTTCGCTGATGTCTGTGGGTGTGGCGTAACGTTTGATGCGGAGCTTGGCGTTTGCCAGGCACTGTGTCTCTGGCTGGCACGGATCATTTTCACAGACAGCAAAGTATAATAATGCTTACTGTACCCCTTGACGGGGTGATTTTTTTCTTTTGGTGTATACAAAGCAGCCATGCACCCTGTTCTAACTAACGGTTGACCCAGAGGCCTCTTCCCCTGGGCTGGCATTTCATACATTCTGGAGGTTGCGGAGCGTTTGGTGGAGGGTGGGGCTTGTGCCTTTGTTGTTTCTGTGGACATAGAAACATTAGCCTGGTAGTGTCATCGGAGGAATGCTGGCCCCATGCTGACACAAGATGGCCCCTTCTTTACTGCCACGGTGCCAGAATCAATTTATCTCTGTCTGGTGGGAGGGATGAACAGGTAAAAACTGATAAAGGAAAATTGCTGATTGATGACATTAGATTGATGACAGTGTGTTTTCTTTATTTTATTCCTCACTAGGCTCATCAGGTTGAACTGTGAACTTGCTGCATGAGTCTTATTGCCCACTGTTAAAAAAAACTTTTATTTTCCTTTTCTGATATCCTATGTGAAGATGTGGAGAAAATATTATCCTCAGCCGGTGACAAGTGAGCGATTGTTGTGAATCTAGGTCGGCTCGGCTCAGAGTCGCAGGGGAATATATTGTGCTTTTCACAGCTTTTCCCACCGAAATAGAACCACAACAAATCCTCACTGTGTAAAGTGCCTCAGATTAAATGTGAAATTTTCGATGCACCTGTCTGCCCAGAGATTGGGAGCACTGGCATCTGAAGGCGAAGACATGCTAATGACCGGACTGACAGGAGAGACTTGAGTGTGTCCTTGGTTGTTTTGATGGAGTAGAGATCTAGTGCAGCAACAGTCTGTTACTACTGGCCAGGATTTATGAGTTCAAATAACTTTATATTCTGTAAATACCACTGACTATCAGATGATAACAAGCTGAAGCTGCTGCTGTTGACTGAATGACAGAGCTTATGAAGCTTATGACAGCTTTACATAATGACCACAGTACTTGTTTCATTGATTTACTTCCCTCTGTAAGGTCAATGCACCCATTGAAATTCTCATTACACCCACTCAAGGCCAGTTTTATGGCCAGAATAACATTGTCTCATTTGAATATCCTGTGAAAACCAGAGACCAGTATTCTATTCACCTCAAAAATGAATCCCATGGCACCAAACAATTTTATGCTTGAGTAATTCTTTCAAATTACTCAGTTCATTGGATCATTTACAAACAAGGTAAATATTAAAATGGATGCGCTTGATTATGAACCAGAGTTTATGCATAAAGTCTGTCTTTTATTAAAATATTTGTCAGGTTTGGTATATGTGGCTTAATTTAAAAAAGACTAAAAACTAAAAATGGCAGGTCAATTTAGTTATTTATAACACACACACACACACACACACACTAGATAAAAAACATGTTATGTAGACCTATTCATCACCATTGTGCTAAAACTAAATGCTCACATTTAACTTCCCTTTCATACCTACTCGGAGTTGGAATTCTTTTGAATGACCGAGGCAGGCTATTCCACTCAGAGGTTCCTAAATAAAGCACCTTTCCCTGTGAGGCTTCTTAGTCTATATACACACATGAGCTCTCCCAGCTTCAGTGTTGGTCATGTGAGCCTCTAACACGGGGAAAGTAGTCCGTAAAATGCCTAGGAGCTGGGTGGATGATCCCATGTCTCAGCCTAATCCTGGGCCACTAAATGGACTGTCTCTTGGGCTTAAGCCAACGAGGTTTGACTAAGTCTTGGTCAACATGCTGTCCCCTTGAGGCTGCCCAACTTAACTCCCCTTGATGGGTCATCTGCAGTGGGATATGGGCCACTACATTCTGCAATGTGACAACTTTTGTCGGTGAGGATGACTGATGGCCAGAAAATAATTTCTGTTATAAAATGTCAATCAATTTATATGTTACATAGGCTTATATTGATGTGTGATCACTTCTGATTTTAATTTTAATTTGTCTAAACAATTGGGAACTGATTTCCATACAGGTATTTGTACATTAATCCTGATGGTTTTAGACTTTCTTCAGCCTGAAGAATTATACCAATGTATTTTTTAAGGGTTAAAAGGTTAACATTTTTTTTTACTAAACGCTTCACAGGACAAAAGAAATGCTGTCACCAAGCCGACTCCAGCCAGCAGGCTGCTGTCTGTTGCCAAACTGTGGGCAGTATCGGTGCGATAAGATTCAGGGCGTTCTGCATTCACGCTGACCCAAATGAATGAGCCAAATGGTCCATCAGGCCACAGAAAGGAGTGGAGAATGAAAGCTCCCTATCTTCTTTGCAGACACCTCACTGGTCTCGAGATAAGAGGATTGGTGGCCATTTTAGAATTTCAATGATTTTTTTGTTGTTCCAGAATCCCTTCCCATTTTATTGAAAAGGAAGGGGAGCGATTTGAGGCCTAACGGACAGTTGTTGGCTGGAATCTCAAACATTTTGTTTTGAAAACATTTGTAAATGATTCACTCTAATTAAAGTCTAGTGTACCATATGAGAATGTTATTGGCCTAGTTCTCCTTCGGACCTGGTGGACGTGCTTGGTTTAGCTGAACGTTGCCACTTCCTCCTTAAACTTTCCCTGCCCGACTGATTGTAATTTCACTCAACAAGCTGGCCAAGCGCCCTGTTCTGCATCTTTGTCCCCATTGAATTACACAACGGCTCATAGAGGACGAAGAGGCCGTGTTTGGTCCCCCAGAACAGGCAGTACAAGGCTATCATTGTTAACTAATACCCTAATGTCCTGGGAGGAAATACCTCTGATAGTCAGCCTTATGGTAAAGTGTGGTGCTGAGCTAGTGTTTGACTCGTACCTGAGGTTTTGGTGGAACATTACATCCCCCTGATATTCAGTATTTGGTTTTTGTCAAGGTAACAGCCTTGAAGTGGGTGCTTTGGTATCAGAGCAAAACTTATCAACCCTCTTAAATACTTACCTATCTGGTATTTCAAATATGCATACGGGCCAAAATAAGTAGCTTTGTACAAGCGGCTTCCAAGGAAATCCTAAGTAAAGCCTTAGCAAGTCCCAGTGGCCGGGTTTATTTTGCTCCTGGTGGGGTCCTTTTTTAGATTCCTTGGAAGGATCACCTGTGACAGGAAGTCCAGGAATTTGACCTGGAATTTCCAGTTGATGGCAGCGGGTGGATGTTTTTGGTAGTTTGGGGCACACTGACCCTCCTCGTTTTAAATCTGGCCAGCATAGAGCAGCTCTGACTCATAGCTGTGCGTGAGAGGCTTTTGTAGTGGCTTACGGTTGACAGGGAAGTTCATGTCAGATGAACGTCATCAAGGCCTAGACGACACATGCTGTGATTTTAGACTAGTGTTTTACACAACCAGGTTAGCATTCACTTCAGTAAACGTCTCGTCAACGGTCTTACGAAGACAAATACCTTTGCACAGTATTGTCTTACCTCTGAAACACTTAGCTATAGATCTAAGTTAGCTAGCTGGTAAATTTGAGACATTTTATCATTGATATAAAACTTAAGAGTCCAAACAATGCATTGTGCCAAGAACAAAAAACATGCTTCTTCTTATTTGTACTGGTATCTAAGTGTTCAGAATCTACCCTGATATTTGTGCCCATCATTTACATGACACTGCCTTGACACAGAGTTTACTCAGTATATTGAAACATAGGCTGGGGTTAAGTTATTGGAAGTTATTTAATTATACATTTTGGTTGACAGTCCTGACCACCTTATATTTGTGCCATACATTTACCCCCATTGCATCACATTGTCTGTGTGTGTTTGATCTCTCTGTTTTAAACACACACACACACACACACACACACACACACACACACACGCACCTTGGAATCTGCACAGTGATTGCCTTTTAAAACACAACACTAGATGAACTTAGAGCTATCCTTCCTGTGGTTTTTTGCGGTCGACCCCGACATTTTAGACCTCCAATCTTCTAATCCGAAAATGAGCATGGTAGCGAGAGGGAGAGAGAGTGGAAAAATGGGGTCCGTGGCATTCTTTCCATGGAGACCATCTCTGAAATATTTGAGACAGAAGCCACAAATGATGGCTCTGCATCTCCGTCTGTCTCAGTGGAGTGGTCTAGCTGTGTGGTAGTTCTGCTGTCTCAGTGTGACGTCACAGAGCCGTAGTATGGAGAAACACACGGTACAGCGCCACACACTGGTCATTCTTGGCATGGTCTACTCCAGTGTATGACAATGGACAAATTCATGAATGTTTGCCCAGGTAGCCCACATTTGTTTTAATTGGGCCACATTTGTTAAAATCTGATGTAACGATATTTGATGTGATTGCTTAAAAGACCAGTAGCTGGTGTTTTGACACGTTCTTTACCATCCTTCCTTGATAGTATGGTTTTGGTCTTTTGAATAAGTCAAATCAACCTTTCGTCCCAAATCCAATATGGAATTAGGCCTGACGTAGGACGTAGGCCTTGTCCAATAGCATGTTCATTCTACAGTGTCAATTATAAGGTTTTGGCTATAATTGTCTTGTTTAAAGGGATAGTTTAGGGTTTGGCAGTGAGGCCCCATATCTAATTCATACTGAGATAATAATCCGGAGAATGTGTGGATACCATTTGTATCTGTCTGAGACTCTCCATTATGAAGGAAATGATGGGTAGTTTGGTGAGCCAGTGCTAACTGGTATTAGTACGTTCTTTGGAACTCAGCAGGAGCAGTCAGCAATGACTATCATTGCACTTAACAATTTCACAAACTTTTGATTAAACTTCAGTTCTAGGAACTGCACGCATAGATGTAAAACTGGTATCCATGATTTAATCTGATGCCTCGTTAACTCATCGGTCCGGTTCTTATGTTCTACTTCTTCAGCAGAACGAAGTTACACAAACATCAGTTAATCTTATTTTACTGTTGTTTTTCGTGTAAGTACATATCAGATTGCTCTGTTTTATTTTGAATTGTCCTTGTACAGTAGATGGCGCCAGACTCATAAGTCTCCGTGCAGAACTTGCAGTACGACACAGTTTACAAAACAGCAGAACAGAGGGCTTCAATTACTGTCGGCTGGGGACCGTGCTTTGTGATGTAACGGTAGGGCGAGGTAACTGAGTCTGTGGGACTTTGAAGGCCAACCTAGTGTTCTTTTTAGTTCTAATTCAGACAAGGATCTTAACAGTGTTCTGTAAGGAATGCATCTAGTATATTTTCAGGGGATGTGGGCCTATCGTTGATATCCTGTTAGCATTACAAGCTTAGCAAGATCTTATAGTTGTTTCATTGTGCTAAAATTCATAATGCGGATTGCTCTAATAATAACTTGAGGTATGGGATGTTGTTTTAGGGCAGTCACTCACGCTTTAGAAGGGATTGAAGTTGATAAAGGCCCCATAATATTTTAACCAACTAATCTCTCCCGTTTCTCAACCTTTTAACCTCCAACCTGGGACAGTTCAATCTGGTTGACCGATCCATTCGGTGTCAGCTGACAAAGTTCCGACACATGAAGGGAATCACAACCCGTCCGGTTTTCTTTGTTGGTCTTTAAAAGTAAATCTCCCAAAAATGAGGTGCTTCTCCCTTGGGTGTATTATGTTACACAGGGAAGGGCAATGGAGCGTCTTAGTCAACTACTTGTGTCGGTACCTCTGTGTCGGTACATGTGTTTGTCTCTCGGTGGGTGGGTGGGTGGGTGGGTGTATTTGTCTATGTGCCTCTGCTGTGGAGTAGAGACTGGGTGGATGGCAGGCAGGCAGGCTGGGTATTTGGTTGCCATGGATCCTGGCCCAGGTCACATGGGCTGGGTGGGGGACCTCTGTGAAAACACAGACTGTCTCTTGTCGGGGGACCCAGCCCAGACATCAAGCTTCAGTCTTCACTCTACAAACAAAGGGCACACAGTCCTTTTGACCTCCCCCCCTCCCCACAATCCCACCCTTTTTACTTATTTCACTACCCTCCAGTCACACTCCACACACACTCTTTATAAACTTGGCTTGTGTCAGTTAGGGCACATTGTAAGCCTGTGAACATTGCCCTGTTTCTGTCCTGTCTGTGTGGCATGTCTCATCCTCAGCATCAATCAGAGACAACTTTGCCAGCTACCAGCTCTGCTGACCACTCTGTCTCTCAGTCCATGTATCAGAATGCTGGCAGTGGCAAAGACATTATCACCTTTACTGGTGGACAGAGAGAGAAACGGGACAGAGAGAGAGACATACGGGCCGGCAGACAGAAAGACGAGCTGTCAGACTGGCAGAGTGACGGGCTGTCAGGCAGACAGAGAGACGTGTGGGCGGGCAGGCAGAGAGACTTACAGACACAGAGACAGACGGGCAGGCTGGCAGAGAGACAGACGGGCAGGCTGGCAGAGAGACAGACGGGCAGGCTGGCAGAGAGACAGACGGGCAGGCTGGCAGAGAGACAGACGGGCAGGCTGGCAGAGAGACAGACGGGCAGGCTGGCAGAGAGACATACGGGCAGACAGGCTCTCTCAGTACTCTGCGGTGTCACGGCTCCAGTGTTCGGCACTCTGCGGTGTCACGGCTCCAGTGTTCGGCACTCTGCGGTGTCACGGCTCCAGTGTTCGGCACTCTGCGGTGTCACGGCTCCAGTGTTCGGCACTCTGCGGTGTCACGGCTCCAGTGTTCGGCACTCTGCGGTGTCACGGCTCCAGTGTTGGCCCTCAGACAGGGGCTGTGCTGTGCCGACTGCATAGGGACTTTGTTTTCCCTGCTCCTCGGATGAGTGCCACAGGCCGAGGCCCCACCTGAGACTCCATTGTCCCCTTGATAAAGGGAGCCACTGAATAGGGACTCACAGTGGAACTCCTTGTCTTTCCCCCTAGGTTGTAGCTAACTAATTTCCCCGCCTTTCCGTGCACACTCTGACATTGCAACCAGACATTCTTAATCTGTCTTCACTTTCATTCACACGCGGACATTATTTAAATGACATTCATTCATTCTTTAAATTGTGGATCCCGTACGAATGTTGATGGCTTCCAAATGTTTAAAAGTAACCGCTAATAACCTACTGACCTCTGATAACTACTGGCAGCCCAAAAACTGACCATCTGCTCTGACTCCACAGGACCTGGAGATAGTATACTCCTATCTGCATGGGATGGAGGCCCTGTCTAACCTCAGAGAGCACCAGCTGAGGTGAGAGCTTCCTCTAACAGGGTGTACCGTTTGGTTGTATTGGACACAGTGCCATCTAATCCTGTCTTTCCACCGTTGTTTTCTTTCTCCAAACAAGCGTGTTATTGAGAATCCTCACTGCCATTCGAGGGACAGGTCTTGTAGTGTGTGACCCCCCCCCCCCCTCTAATTGTGCCACATCTTAATGTCTGTGCACCCCTACATTGGGAAGCCCAAATAAAACCCAGTAGTCATTTAGATCAGATATTGTAGGACACACCATAGAAGGATTTTTTCTTTTCTTGCAGGCACAACTGACTAACACAAAAGATAATATATCACTTGAAATAATATCCCGATATGTTGCACAACTACTGTTATCATTATTTCCACTAGAGCAACACCCTGATGACTGAATGAGTTTGAAGGTGAGACTGTATCAGACCATAATATGCATTACAAACTCCAGCTCTTCCCATTTATTAGTTGTTGCGGCCATAGTTTGGCTTTGTGAGTTGTGAGCTCCATATTTTCTCCCCGCCTCTTTGTAAACAGTGTTTGGTCAGGGGTCGGTTCCCATCAGGCCATGTGTGCCTAGATGTGGATTACGCTGCTTGGGAACAATACTGGAGGACATGACCCGGGCCCTCTAGAACATTCCAGAACTTGACCCCTTTGCCCCCCCCACCCCCCACTCCACACACACCCCACCAAGGGCTTCTGCCTACCTTCTGATTCTCTGAGAATGTCCACATCGCCTGTGGTCAGAAAGTCAGTTACCCCTTAGCACAAAACCCCGCTGGCCAGAAATTCCACTAACTATGGGATTAAGCAAGAGGCTTGTTGTTTACCTCAGAGGCAGCTCATTCTCAGGGGCTTGTTTTCTTCCACTTGTTTTGAAGAAGAACTGTTCCTTTAGACGATTTTTGATATCACTGTGGCACAAGCATCTAGGCATTTGAGTTACATTTTGAAATGCTTGTTTCGGAATTGCATTTCCTTCCTTAATGAAAAGGTTAAAGATGTAACGAGCCCCTTTTATCTTTTTTGTTTGTTCTGCTCTTCCCTCCTCCATCCTCTCCTCTTCTCCCTTCCATCCTCCTGTTTTCTCCACTACCATCTCTCTTTCCTTGCAGGATCATGTGTGAGATGGTGCGTTATGAAAGACATGAAGCCAATGAGGTGCTCTACTAGTAAGTAACGGATTGTGCACTCTACATTTGTGTGTTCATAGGGGTGTAGGTTTTCTTAATACATCCATTGTTAATAACTGATATGTGGATATTCTCTGCCAGATGGTCCTCTTAAACTGTGGTTAGGCCCCTCTGGCCGGCAGCAGCCAGATGAATGGTCTGAATGATTCTAATGAAAACAAATGAGCGTGAGCATGGATGCGCTCACCAGATGCCCTCTCAGTGGTACCTCGGAGAGATTCTTAACCATTCTGCTGCACCGCTGAAGAAGAGAAACCTGCGAGGAACAATTGAATTAGGCCTTCTCTACAAGTCGTTGAGTTGTGGATTAATAACAAAATGTAGCTTTTATGGATACCAGATCACTGGTTTTGGGTGATAGACTACGGGATTGCCAGGCCATTTGAGATAATGCTCTGCATTTTATCTTCCATTTCTGAAGGAGATGAGATAGTGGTGTGTCTTGAGAGGGTTGAAAATGCTTAACACCAGGACCGCCAAATGCCTACGGGAATTGGCGTTTGAGTTTGTAATTAAAATTAAACCACTTTGAAAGCTACACCCTCCTCCTTCCATGACTTTTTCTAAATAGGTGTATATTACATTGTTCCCTTGTCAGAATTCTAAACTGTCAAACGGAATTGTCAAGTAGCCTATATCGTTTATATTATGTTTCAATAATAGCCTAATTAAATTGTTGAATGGTCATGGAAATCTTGCATTACAATTCATAAGTTCATTCAAACTCAACCAGGACTTTATCATTCATCTGGGAGTATCGCGTATTCATCCATTGACTTAATGCATTTATTGAGGGGTGATTAGCGCCTGGGCATCATAAGTGGCCTGGGTACCAACACTAAGTGCTGTGGGCTGTTGGCCGATTAAGTCGGAAAACAGGGTAAAAAAAACAAACAGGTAAATAGTCTCTAAATAGCTTTCCGTTTGTGAGTTTAGAATTCTGACAACGGAACAATGTAATATAAGCCTATTTAGGAAAAGTCATGTAAGGAGGAGGGTGTAGCTTTCAAAATGGCAGTTTAATTTTAATTACACACTCAAACACCAATTCCCGTAGACATTTGGCGGTCCTGGTGTTAACACCTCTGTGTGTGTGTGTGTGTGAGCGCGCGCGCGTGCGCGTGTGTGTGAGCGCGCGCGTGCGCGTGTGTGTGAGCGCGCACGCGTGTGTGTGAGCGCGCACGCGTGTGCGTGTGAGCGCGCACGCGTGTGCGTGTGAGCGCGCGCGCGTGTGCGTGTGTGCACGCACAGGCGTGTAAGTGTGCATGTGTGCGAACATAAGTGCAAGCATTTATGCATGTGGTGTTTTTCTGGTGTGGGTGTGGTTTGTTTTCTGCGTGTGCGCGGGCGCCTGTATGTGTTACGTCCTGTGCACCGTGTCGTGACCTTTTTGGGAGTGGTGCATCAGAAGAGAAGGGCCCTCTGCGCTTCCTGAGCACTTAGGCACGGGCCACCCATTGTTCTGCCCCAAGACATACTGTTAGGAGGCTAAGAGCCAGGCACACACACAAACACACCCACACACACACACACACTTCAAGTAGGCCCCCCCTCACCCCCCACTAATGGACAGTCCCAGTGATTTCACACTCCATTTTGTTTCCAAAGGGTGCGTGGCAGTCATCCTCCTGGGGTCAGTGAGGGCACAAAGGGAGATCCTTCATGTGGCAGCCTTATAAAGAGATCATTCTTCTCCCAAATCCCCACTACTAGATAGGCAGGGAGATCACCACGTGTACACTTCAACATAGGACGGTTTTCCCTGTGCTTCTTATTAAGAGATATCTGTTGTCATCCAACTGAAGAGAACATGAGGTCGACCCATAATGAGGAAACGGTTCATTAATAATTAACCCTATATTTTTCTTGAATGCCATAGTTGTCAGATTGATCCTGGGCACTCATGTTTCCTCTATGTTCTTGCACACACGTTAGCTAGAGACGGGGGTTCGGAGACAGGGGGTTGCGTATTTTAAGGCTTTTCCTTAATCGCTGACTGACATCGGAAAAGATCAATCGATCGATTAGTCTTATTAAAAAAAAATCTATGAAAAAAAATCTCCAATGTGTCATTTTGTTCCTAAATAAAATCTTCATTTTTACACGACGTAGACAAATTTGACACCATGTAGATAATCAGAAAATGAACGCAATGCCTCCTTGCTGGATTAAAAATGGAAACAGTATATTTTAAAACAGAAATAGTCAAAAGATCAGTGAAAAATAAGTTTTTTTAAACATAGGCCTATATTTTAAACTCGCCATTTTTGGATGAACGTACCTACTACATTAAAATTAGGCCGACAACTCACTCTGCGGATATGCCATGAATAGTTTATACAACCATATCACATAAACAAACAATCCGCAAAAACAAACATTTTCCATTATTAAAAAACAACAATTAAAATGAAGTGTCTTTGGACTCCGATCACTAGAATACGGCAGGCTGGTCTGATTCCCAAGCAAGCCTATTGATTTATATGTTAAAAAATGCTCAGGGGCGAGTCACGAGCGCATGGGGGTACGGTTACTCCAGCAGTTGAAAACACCCGCTTGAATGGCCTTGAGGTTGCAGGGATGCGCATGTATATCCAGGGGAATCTTACTTCATTTAGCCTACCTTCCACCAGTCCATTGGATTTCCATCCAGCGGTGGTAGAATATCCCGCAGAAAAGTTACTTTATCTCAGTAGCGCCTTTCTATGCCCCCGGTGACTGTGCCTCGCAAAGGAATGCTATATCCCGGTTCCACCTAATTCATTAACCGCAAAAAACTTAACTGTCAATAATATTTATTGACGTCTTATGTTTCTCTACCTGGCAAATCTCGTGTCATGCTCAGCCCGGTGTTGATTACAGTTATTTCTAGCGAACATCGATGTAATGGTCGTTTGAGAGGACGAACCCTTAGCCAAGGCAATAGAATGTTTCTTTAAGTACGGTATTACATCATTGGCGTTGTCGTTGTGTTATTTTAACTCGCAGTATTTCTAGTGAACTTGATCATTTTTTTAAAATCAAAATGATCACAAGCCACGCTTATTTTTGCTCGCTTAATCTTTCATTGGATTAAACTGCTTTATATTATTCAGAGCCCCCCTCCCCCCCAACTAAACTAGTTACATAGCGTTCTCAAGTAACACTAAACTGAAATACCCTACGTCGATAAAATAAATGGCCGTTGATCTAATTCTTATCGACAATTAAACGATTTTTGATTAATCATTAACAACCCTCGTTCGGAGACAGGGGTTCGGCATCTCATTATGGGTGGAACAGTGTTCGTCTCGGTCTGCACCGTGAACCCAAACACATACAAATTAATGGATTCCAAAAAGACATTACGAGTGATTGCGAGTACATTTATAGCCATGGTTACTGAATGCTTGAGCCACTGTGTGGTACTTTGTCAGCTAATGGTTACTGTGCTAATGCTGTTATGGGGGTGTATTCATTTCACAAACAAAACGCTTCGGTTGCAAAGCATTTCTTTAAGCAGCACACGGAACTAAACAGGGAGCGACCCACCTTTTTTGAAATTGTAATTCATTTATAATTGTTATATATTCAGTTTCACGGGGCAAAACAAACCGAGCGGTCCCGCACTGCTTTTCGGCATGAATACACGTAACGATATACCCTACATCTCATTTAGACTGGTGCTGGAGCTGATTAAATAACACAAATGCAGATTAGCCAGTATAATCTTATTATAGGAGTGCATCTGTAGACCCCTTTAGGGCCCCTTCCCCTCCCCCCAAACACACAGAATGCCCTAGTCAGAGGACACTCTCACACACTCAGCCACCTTCCCATTGGCCAAAAGACACTTAGCCACCATCCCATTGGCCAAAATTCTTTCAGCCGCGTTCCCATGGGTCAAACGTGCTAAGGGGGAGAGAGGGCGACTGGTACCCTGTCTGTAGCTTGGGGGGGTTGTGACTTCCCATTCCGCACCCTCCCTGCAAACTTTTTTGTGTGCGCGACAGAGAATGTGTATTCGTGTGTGTTGGCCAACACGTGTTTGTGTGGACAGTTTGCATGTACACATGCGTTCATATTATGAGGAGGGTTGGGCATTCCCCTGGTACACTTTGAGCCCAGGCCCCTTGCTGGTGTGGGCTGTGAGCAAATCATTTTTATTTTAATCACTTTAATTATTTATTTTCTGTGGCCACAACTGTCAGACATTTGCTTACCTAGTAGGTAAACATTGATCCATGGTTCGTGGTTTCTGAAACATGGTTCCTGACACACAGCCTGCTAACCCTAAACCCATAGCTAAGCGGAGTCCCTGGGGGGCTTGCACAGACTACACAGTTCAGGTATTCTAGCTAAGTCACTCAATGCTCAGTGTTGGGGGGAGATGCACATAGGTGGTTCCGACGTAGTGCAGGGTTGTGGTTGACTTCCACTCCGGTTCTGTCCGAACCTGAAACCCCAAAAGGGGGGTTGATTGTGTGCTGCTGGCAGTAGACTGTCATCTCAGTATATCACAATTCATAACCCCGAGTGTGT
>JACXGI010000828.1:0-26375 GCA_016801175.1 Esox masquinongy
GCATTGAAGATGAAACGTGGCTGGGTCTTTCAGCATGACAATGATCCCAAACACACCGCCCGGGCAATGAAGGAGTGGCTTCGTAAGAAGCATTTCAAGGTCCTGGAGTGGCCTAGCCAGTCACCAGATCTCAACCCCATAGAAAATCTTTGGAGGGAGTTGAAAGTCCGTGTTGCCCAGCGACAGCCCCAAAACATCATTGCTCTAGAGATCTGCATGGAGGATTGGGCCAAAATACCAGCAACAGTGTGTGAAAACCTTGTGAGGACTTACAGAAAACGTTTGACATCTGTCATTGCCAACAAAGGGTATATAACAAAGTATTGAGATGAACTTTTGTTATTGACCAAATACTTATTTTCCACCATAATTTACCAATAAATTCATTAAAAATCCTACAATTTGATTTTCTGGATTTTTTTTCTCATTTTGTCTCTCATAGTTGAAGTGTACCTATGATGAAAATTACAGGCCTCTCTCATCTTTTTAAGTGGGAGAACTTGCACAATTGGTGGCTGACTAAATACTTTTTTGCCCCACTGTACATAAGAGTGTAATTATGCTTATGAATGGTACATGCAAAGGAATAATCTAAAATACATTGAATGTACCTGAAAAGATACCAGAGCATCTGGAATGTTAATGTGTGTTCAGTATGAGCATAGATCAGTGTTGCTGGTTGAGGTGCCTTATGGCCTGAGGGAAAAAACTGTGAGTCTGGAAGTGCTTGCCCCGATGCTCTGGTAGCGTCTATCAGACGGCAGCATTGTGAACAGATCATAGTCTGGATCGCATTCACTTATTGTTTACCAGTAATTTTATTGAAGATTGACTTCACCTGAACTCTTCACAAGCATTTTTTTAAATATATCATTGCAGAGTAGGCATTTACGTCATGATTCGTGTTTACTCGGCAGTAGTTTAACAACAACAGCCTAAAAACACTTTAGTAGGCTATACATCTGTTAGTACAATGAATGTGAGGAAATTGGCATCTCTTTCCTTGCGTCCCGCACCCCAGTCTCACTCCAAAACCTTAACAAATGGTCCCGAGGCGCTTTGTTGTGTAAATCCACCTGCTAACATTTGCTTGTAGCATGGTAAGTTCGTTGTCATTATTTAAAGCTGCACTAGGCAGGTTTTTCAGTTAAAAAAAAACAATGACATCATTTTGCAATTACTCACCGATCAGAAAGGGGTTCCGCACCAATGCCCGATAGAGAATGAAGTTCAGAATAATATGAAAAATAAAATTTTCTGTTCCCAAAAAAGGCGCAAACTCAGAGTTTGATGTTTTTCTTAGCCTTGCTAACGTTAGCTCAGGGTTCCTGGTTGCTAACTATAGAGAGCTAGTTCTTTCGCTTCTTTGCAGTTTACGTAGTGTATGCTGTAGTACACAAGGGAGGAATTGGCCGTTTGTCGTCCTGGTCTCTATCTGCCATTATAGTTTAAAAATAAGCTAAGGAAGGAGGCTTGGCTCACAGAAGGCGATTGGCTGGAAAGGGATTGCTGGAACAGAATTGGCTGGAAAGTAGCGGCACGTTCCAAAAATTATAAATTGACATACCACTGGCACTGAACAGTCTGTTTTGCTAAACAACTCTTGAAGGGCCTCATAAGCTTACATAACATGTTTATAAGGGACAAAACATTTGATTTTTTACTGAAAAAATCCTACCTAGGTCAGCTTTAATGTTTTTGCTAATCTAAGCTAACCATTCATGTTTCCACCAAAGCTTATTTTCATAGTGTAGTAACGAACAATATCTGTGCTCTGCAAGAATTACAGATGTCCCCTGACTAATGTTTGTAGAAAACATCTCTAGCCACTATGACTACCTTATTCCATTGCCTATTCAAGTAGCCTACCTTATTGATTTGGTTGAATTTCGGAATCATTTAATAGAGAGTAGAGACACCATAATTAGGTTGTGGCTATCCATCTTTCAGGAAATCTAATGTTTACAGGGCCCCACATGAACCCCATTCTAACCACATTTCAGCCTAAACATCAATGGACAAAACCTTGACAAGCTTAGGTGTGATTCAAGGGGTTAAATGCCTGCACATCCTGCAGCTCTCCAGATAAGAGGGGCTTGATATGTGTTTAATACAGTTGCCTTAACGTAACTATGGGATCATAGACCAGCAAACATCTATTTAGATTTGCATGGGATTCATTTAGATGCAGCCAGTTATTGTGGTAAGTAATGGACTGACATTGTATGCATATTAAACTAAACTAAGGGCTGGGACAACTTGCATTTAATTCCAAGTGAAGCACTGTCCATAGTTTGCAATAAGACATCTGTAACATAATGCACTGCTTTTTAAACAGAAACATATGTATCAAGGGAAATTTTGAACACATTCTGAAATTACGATTAATTGCGATTGACTGCAGAAGATTATGCGATTAATCGCAATTTATTATTTTTATCGTTTGACAGCACTAATTTGTATACATTTTCAGAGTGTTTTTGATTTTTGTCTTGGATATAGTTAGTTACCGTGTTTAAAAAAATCCAGAAAAAGTCAGATTTTATGTGTTTATTTGAACATTTTGAAAGGGGGTTGCGACTTTTTATACCCACTGTATAAACGTTTTCACTTAAATAAAAGATTGAGAGACTGAGAACTAAGCCAGCATGATATTTTAGGCAAAATTATATGATAGCATTTTACAGGAAAAGAGGTACATCCTCTAACACTGTGCTATAATATGAGAAATTTTTGTTAATGTATCAAATCCAAAGTATAATGTAAAGACTAAAATTATCGTGAATTTAAAGTTAATGTAATAAAGTTTAGGTATTATCTACCCAACTGAAGTACGTTTATTGTAGATTTTTTATTTTATAGCTTTACATGTATTTCATTATTGGTGCTGTAGTTGGACAATAAGGATCCACAAACATCCCTTTTTCCTTCGATATGGAACAGAAAGATTCTAAACTTTTTTTCAATTTGACCTTTTGTTTTTGTATCAACAGTTTTTACTAACTGATCTAATCAACTGACCTAATACCTTTGATTACAATCAACACTTTTCTTTTTAATTGCACATCATACAGTTAAAATTGCAGTACCCACAAATCCCCCACTGAGATCTCCTATTCCTCCTGTACCCACTTGATTTATGCATCATAATCGACACTCCATTCCCTACACGGTGCGCTACAGTGCCTGAAAACAGGGTTTGAGTGGATCTTAAATTAATTCATTTAAATAAAAGGCATTGAATAATCTTAAATTGTCTTATTTCTTCTTTTTAAAGGTGTTAATTTTGATTAAGTTTTGTTAGCGTTGTGAAGAGGTGAAGAAGAAAAATAATGTGAAGGTTTGTGAACGCATTTTAGCTCTGGTCACGCACAGAGAGGAACCACAATTTCATTCCGAATTTTTGATGTCAGCAAGACACTCGTGGCTGCTTTTCTCCCAACACCGTTGTTCATAAGGTAGATAGTTAGCTGATATCAAGCTATGTAATTTAGCTAGCTACATAGTAGAGATTGGCTGTTAAACTTCCATGGGTACCATGGGAAAGTGCAAATTCAATCAGAAGTGGTTGGAAAACAGCAACTTTGCTTTGTGGTTGAAATCTGTTGAAAGGAAAGAAAACAAAGCCCACTGTGTTTTTTGCTAGATGTTTTTTAACTTGGCAATCAAAAACAACAATTCACACATTTAACACATTTAAATTGATTTATTATCAAACTTAATATTATTGCTGATTTGGGAGATTTGGGAAGGAGACTGCATACTAGAGGGATTCGACAATACAGCTGTTTAGATTTTTTTAAATCTTGTTTGTGTAACAGCCTGTCTAGATGGCCGTCTTGTGGATGGTTGCCTCACACATACTGGCACTAAGCTTCATTTTGTTCCTTTTATTTGAATGAAATAATTTTTAAGTACTCTTATCCACATTCTCAAAATAATGTTTGTATCTCCTAACAGCTTTGTAAAAAAGTTTTTTTTGTTGTTGTTATTTAAATAAAGGGAGGACTTTATTTAAAAAACAAGCAAAAACAACAACAAAAACGCTGCGAAATGCCTCCAACTCAGACCCAACAGAGATGTATCAGAGATGACAGTCCCGTGAAGTACAGCCAGTAACGTTACTGTTAGCAGTCAGCTACCTGCTCTAACGAAGGTGGGCACTTTTGTCGAATTGTTGTCCTTATGTATTTTTTTATGTGAGGTGTTGTCGTGAAATTGGTCTTAAATTGAATTTGAAGTGGCTTTAAAAAAGTCTTAAATTTAACTTGCTGAAACCCGCAGAAACCCTGGAAAAGAAGAGCACTGTGTAGGGAATAGGGTGTCACCTCATTAACTGGCTCCACAATTCATTAAATATGTCTGTATGTGTTTTGTGGTTCCTTCCTCAGTTTGTGTGATCATAATATTCTGACAGTACCTTAACTACAGAAACAGTATACTACATATGATATACTGTATATATTATAGACACACAATGTATAAAGAGAGAGAATGAATAAGCAATGTATATGAACAAATGTCTGTTAAGGATAGATAAGGACTTTTTTTTTTTTTACGTTGCCTTACATTTCTACCAATCTGTCCCATAGCAGTGCTCAGGTCATTCTATATTGACTATGATTATTTTTACAGAATTTCTATCAGTGACCAATGAGGAATTACGCCAATGGTATGTCTAATGTATAACACATCTCAACGTGTCATCATCTGTATGTTTGTCACATTGTCTCAATTGTCTCAAACTGCTTCCTACAGTATCTCACAAAAGTGAGTACACCCCTCACATTTTTGCAAATATTTGATTATATCTTTTCATGTGACAACACTGAAGAAATGACACTTTGCTACAATGTAAAGTAGTGAGTGTACAGCTTGTAGAAAAGTGTAAATTTGCTGTCCCCTCAAAATAACTCAACACACAGCCATTAATGTCTAAACCGCTGGCAACAAAAATGAGTACACCCCTAAGTGGAAATGTCCAAATTGGGCCCAATTAGCCATTTTCTTTCCCGTGTGTCATGTGACTCGTTACTGTTACAAGGTTTCAGGTGTGAATGGGGAGCAGGTGTGTAAAATTTGGTGTCATCGCTCTCACACTCCCTCATACTGGTCACTGGAAGTTCAGCATGGCACTTCATGGCAAAGAACTCTCTGGGGATCTGAAAAAAGAATTGTTGCTCTACATAAAGATGGCCTAGGCTATGAGAAGATTGCCAAGACCCTGAAACTGAGCTGCAGCATGGTGGCCAAGACCATACAGCGGTTTATCAGGACAGGTTCCAGGCCTGGCCAGGACAGGTTCCAGGACAGGCCTCGCCATGGTCTACCAAAGAAGTTGAGTGCACATACTCAGCGTCATATCCAGAGGTTGTCTTTGGGAAATAGATGTATGAGTGCTACCAGCATTGCTGCAGAGGTTGAAGGGGTGGGGGGTCAGCCTGTCAGTGCTCAGACCATACGCCGCACACTGCATAAAATTGGTTTGCATGGCTGTTGTCCCAGAAGGAAGACTCTTCTAAAGATGATGCACAAGAAAGCCCGCAAACAGTTTGCTGAATACAAGCAGACTAAGGACATGAATTACTGGAACCATGTCCTGTGGTCTGATGAGACCAAGATAAACTTATTTGGTTTAGATGGTGTCAAGTGTGTGTGGCGGCAACCAGGTGAAGAGTAAAAAGACAAGTGTGTCTTGCCTACAGTCAAGCATGGTGGTGGGAGTGGCATGGTCTGGGGCTGCATGCGTGCTGCCGGCACTGGGGAGCTACAGTTCATTGAGGGAACCATGAATGCCAACATGTACTGTGACATACTGAAGCAGAGCATCATCCCCTCCCTTCGGAGACTGGGCCGCAGGGCAGTATTTCAACATGATAACGACCCCAAACACACCTCCAAGACGACCACTGCCTTGCTAAAGAAGCTGAGGGTGAAGCTGATGGACTGGCCAAGCATGTCTCCAGACCTAAACCCTATTGAGCATCTGTGGGGCATCCTCAAATGGAAGGTGGAGGAGCACAAGGTCTCTAACATCCGCCAGCTCTGTGATGTCGTCATGGAGGAGTGGAAGAGGACTCCAGTGGCAACCTGTGAAGCTCTGGTGAACTCCATGCCCAAGAGGGTTAAGGCAGTGTTGGAAAATAATGGTGGCCACACAAAATATTGACACTTTGGGCCCAATTTGGACATTTTCACTTAGGGGTGTACTCACAATTTGTTGCCAGCGGTTTAGACATTAATGGCTGTGTGTTGTGTTATTTTGAGGGGACAGCAAATTTCCACTGTTATACAAGCTGTACACACTCACTACTTTAAAATGTAATAAAGTGTCATTTCTTCAGTGTTGTCACATGAAAAGATATAATCAAATATTTACAAAATTGTGAGGGGTGTACTCAATTTTGTGAGATACTGTATATCCCTGTGCTAATTGCATACTGCAGAAGCTCCAAACACGGTTAACCAGACTTAGGTTACTTACAGTTTAAAGTAACCTCTTTTAGAATTGAAGAATAGTTTATTAGATAACTTTTTTAAGGTAAGGGTTGTTACTTTCTGAGAATTTCAGTTGCCCTGTCAGGATCAAGAAGAGTAATTGGTTGTTTGTCCTTCCATTGTAAAGCATCTGTGGTAATTATAACATGTTTGGTGGGTACTGTTAGTTATAACAAAATAGCAAACCCTCACTTAGTTTACCTCATAGAAAACACCTAAAGAGTAATCTCATGAAACTATGCTTTGTTAAGAGAGGCCTGTACACACAACAATTATAGAAAGAGGAGCTATTTTAAGATGATTCCTCTAACTGCAAATCGCTTTGGTTGAGAGCGTCTGATAAATTACCCAAATGTTAATGATTAAACTGCTAAGCAGAGAAAAATACTGACACGTGAAAATGTGTCAGTTAAATTGGTTCGTATCATTATTGCACTCAATGAGTTCATGATTATGTCAGTTTAAAAATATTTCTATTCAAAATATTAATAAATAGCTTGTCATTTCCTGGGTTCAAACATAACATTAGTACTGGTTGTTACACTTGTCTGTCTGTCTGTCTTAAAGTCATCGGCCTCACTGATTCGCCCTGGCAGACCCCCGAGAATGATCTCTTGACCTGTAGCCAGGGAATCAGAGTGACCACGAGCACGGCCCAGTGACCACGCCTTCCCCAACTCCCCCCTGCTCCTCCACTCTCTCCCCCTCCCAGCCTTAAAAACATTTGTTAGTCATGCGACAACGCATCACACAACACACAAAATTTTTTTGTGGTATACAACAATTTAATATCAGTCTTAAATCTCACACAATATTTTATTGTTACCAGCTGACAAAAAACGAACATACAAATAGAAAAGCATTAAATGCATTTCAGGTTTTTGAAAGTGACAGCCTATATTCTACATATCTCATGTTTTCATGTTATACTCATGAACATAATCATGGTTCACTTGTTGCCGAGCCTTATACTGAGCACTACAATGTGTTAACCTATTCAGATACTGTTAGTGTATCACTGTGTATGTTATCCTTTCTTTACAGAAAGAATCAATGAATAGATGTACAGTGGAAATTTGGCAAAACCTATAAAAATCTACTTAAAATCAACATTAAGTCCATTTGACCTGCCCTTTAGCTTACAAGTGTGTCATACTTGCCCCCCTATAGGGTGATAAGGAATAAGAGATACATTGCAAGATGGCCGACAAAATGGCTGACCAGTGTAAACAAATGCATCCATACACCTCGTGTGCATTATATTATGGCAAAATTATATAAATTGGACCACTGAAAATATAGACCACGTATACCTACAATCAAAGAGACCCAACCCGATTCCTCCACGTGGTGCGCCACAGGCCACATCCACATTCTGTTTTTTCACATTGATGCCAATTCCACCCCGGTTGACCTAGAATGCTGATTCTTTGTGTACATGCCTCATTTCTCATGATGAACAAAAAAGCCTCAAGAACCCATAAAATCCACCATCTTGGATTTTACTGCACAGTGGAAATTTGGCAAAACATATACAAAATAACTTAAAATTAACAATAAGTCCGATTGACCTGCCCTTTGGCAAACAGATGTCTCATACATGCCTCCCTATAAGGTGATAAGGAATAAGAGATATATTGCCAGATGGCGAACAAAATGGCTTACAACTTTAAAACAAATGCATCCGTACACTTCATGTGTGCATTACATTAGGGCACAATGAAAATATAGACCACGTCTACCTACCTCAAAGACACCCGAACCGATTCCTCAAAAGGTGGCGCCACAGGCCACACCTTAATGCATTTTTTCCACAATTATGCCATTTCCACCCCGATTGACCTAGAATGCTGATTTTTGTGTACATGCCTCATTCCCCAAGGGGTACAACTATGCCTCAAGAACCTATCATGTCTGCCTTCTTGAAAATGTTGTACAGTCAACATTTCTTGAAACCTATAAAAATCTACAAAAAATCAACAATAACCATGATTGAACTGGCAGTCGGCAACAATGTGTCTTATACATGTTTCCCGATAGGGTGTTCACAGTTACGAGATAAAATACAAGATGGCGGATAAAATGGCTGACCAGTGTAAAACAAATGTATGAATAAACTTCATGTGTGCATTACATTAGGGCACAATGAAAATATAGACCATGTATACCTTCCACACAGACACCGGATCTGATTCCTCCACAGGGGGCGCCACAGGCCACACCCTAATTAACTTTTTTCACAATGACACTATTTGCACCCCGATTGACCTAGAATGCTGATTCTTTGTCCACATGTTTAACTCCTCAGGAGGTGCAACACTGCATCAGAAACCAATCATGTCCACCATCTTGGATATTTTGTACAGTGAACATTGTATGAAACCTATAAAAATCTACATAAAATCAACAATAACTCTGATTGACCTGGCAACTGGCATACCTGTGTCTTATACATGTCCCCCTATAGGGAGGTAAAGGCTAAGTGAAATAATACAAGATGGCAGACAATATGTCTCACCACAGTAAAAAATATATTAAAGTGCATGCCATGGGATTATTTCTGCTGCCGTATGCTTACAATGTTGTTATGACTGCTTCCCCATGGTCACCATGTCACAGGAGAACCCCGTGCCATGGTTGCTTGCAACTATATTTATTATTATTATACTCCTGCCGTTTTAAGGCTTTTTTGGAAATTCCCGTGAAATAAAAAAGCACAAAAAGGCCCAAATATACATGGCAGTAAAGGCCTAAAGGCCACAACTTCTGATGCAATTAAAATTGTTCTTGGTCAATATGTTGACAAAGTTGATATGACAAAAATGACTGCAAGCAATTTTATGTCAACCACATAAGTTGGGGCGCGATTGAGATTTTCCACGTTTGCAAGCTCACCACACTCACCCCATTTGAGTTAGAGCCCTGAGAAGAGGCAGATTAGTCCACCTCCTCATGAGGAATATAATTGTAATTGGGACCCATTAGATCAGCCCTTATGGTTTTAAGGCCATTTTGAGAATGTGAAAAAATCTTTGCATGATAGCATAGTCAATAGTCGAAATGTTTAACTGATGCTCCCACTTCCTTTGTACTGCAGTGTTTCCACATTCACTGAAAGAGCAATAGTTCACATTTTCTTTTTCAAGTGTATTTCTTTGTTTTTCATAATTTACACATTGTAGGATAATAGTGAAGACATCAAAACTATGAAATAACACATGGAATCAAGTAGTAACAATAGCAAGTGTTAAACTGCTCAAAATACATTTGTTTAAAGCCATCCTTTGCCTTGATGACAGCACTGCAAACTCTTTGCATTTTCTCAACAAGCTTTATGAGGTAGTCACCCGGAATGCATTTTAATGAAATGGTGTGAAGGTTAGAATTTAATTTGTGGAATCATTTTTCCTTCGTATAACGTTTGAGCCAATCAGTTGTTTTGTGTCAAAGTAGGTTTGACATATAATTGGTAATCCATACTAGGGCAAGAACAGCTGAAATAAGCAAAGAGATACCACAGTAAATCATTACTTTTCGACATGAAGTTCAGGTAATCTGGAAGATTTCCAGAACTTTCTTCCATTGCAGTATCAAGTGCTAGGATGAAACTGTCTCTCATGAGGACCGCCACAGGAAAGGTAGACCCATAGTTACCTCTGCTGCAGAGGGTAAGTTCATTAGCATTAGCAGTCTCAGAAATTGGCAATGAACTGCACTTCAGATTGCAGCCCAAATAAAAGCTTCACAGGGGTCAAGCAACAGACACATCTGAACATTAACTGTTCAGAGGAGACTGTGTATATCAAGCTATTTGACCAAGAAGGAGAATGGTGCTGCTGCATCAGATAACCTGGCCTCCACAATCATGAGACCCCAATCCGATTGAGATGTTTTGGGATGAGTTGGGCCGCAGAGTGAAGGAAATGCAGCCAACAAGTGCTTAGCATACGTGGGAACTCCTTCAAGACTGTTGGAAAAGCATTCCAGGTGACTACCTAATAAAGCCGGTAGAAAGAATGCCAAGAGTGTGCAAAGCTGTCATCAAGGCAAAGGGTGGCTACTTTGAAGAATCTAAAATAAATGTATTTTGATTTGTTTAACACTATTGGTTACTACATGATTATACATGATATTTATTTTTAAGTCATCACTATCATTCTAGCATGAGGACAATATTAAAGATAAAGAAATAACCTTGAATGAGTCGGTGTGTACAAATGTTTCACTAGTACTGTAGATTTGTTGTCCCAGTGACTTCTTGACTGGCTACATTCTTTGTTTTAGTATTTTCACAGGTCGGGGCGATGAAGCAATTGAGCGTAGCCTATAATCTTGTTGCTTAGCCTACAGATCATTAGTGATGTATGTTGTCATATGGTGCATACAGTTGAAGTCGGACGTTTACATACACCTTTGCCCAAACTCCGTTGTCCACAACTGCTGACATTTTATCCTAGTAAAAACTCCCCATCTTAGGACAGTTACGATCACCACTATTTTTTAGAATGTGAAATGTCCATTATATATATATATATATATATAATATAATGATTTATTTCTGCTTTTGTTTTTTCCCAATGAGTCTTCCCAATATGTCAACTTCAGACTTCCCAATGAGTCTGAAGTTGACATACAGATGTCGCTCGTTTAATTACAGCGTTTTCTTACCGCGGTAAGATCAGGTAGATTGCATCAACATACGGTAGATTGCGTCAAACTGTGATTGCACTATTCCAAACACATGGGGGAGCTAGAACGCTGAAAATGCTATTCGTTCTTTAAAATCGTTTTCTAAACGACAGTACACACAGTTCACAATGTTTTCCAAAATAACAGGTTATAACGAATTTAAAAGCAAAATATTTCTAGTTGCAACTTCAGTTGCAAGCCAAAATCGCAGCTTTCTGCGCTTTTGAAATTGCACATGTTCAAATTGCGATTCCAGATTATTAGTATAAAGGTTGGAGTCTGGCAAGCGAACGGCACGATCTTCAAGCGCTCTTACAACACATCTTCCCCTATACCAGGGAAGGGCAATATTTTTCATTGGGGGGCCACACTGAAAATGCCAGAGTGCATCGTGGGCCAGATTACTTTTTTAACCAACATTTCTAAAAAACATAGCTAACTCTGTTAAGTAGCATATTATATTTATGCATATTTATTTTCCATGCAACACCGTTTTCATAATCAGACTTAATTTACTTTAACAATGTAATTATTTTCTGTTAACAACTGTTATTATGGCAGGCAAAGGCCTAAAAAATCCCTTTTTAGGGTTATTACTCAACAGAAATGTTGCAACACATTGTGACGACGTGGCTGTTCGTCACCTCACCATCTCCTGCTTTCCCCGGTTTACTTTTCACTCACGAACACATCCCGGACTTGTTTTGTTGTCACATATCTTTAATCATGCACACCAGGTGCCTATCACATCATTTGTAAGTGTCTAAATATTTCCCCTCTGCTCCCCGCATTTGTGGATCATTGTTGCTTGTCGTCTAGTTTGCTGGTGAGTGTTTGGCTTATTTACTGTTTGGATATTTGTTATAAGACGCATGTTGCGCATTTTTATTTCATTCAGTTTAGCCTTATCGTCCGTTCGTTGTTTGGTTTTGGTTTGTTTGTATTAAAACCCACGAACGTGAGAATGCCTGCGCGTGGTTCCTTACTCCCGCAAACCCACTGTGACACACATATTTGCCTTAAAACTTAACTTTCAACTCAACAGAGTAAGTTTATTACATAAGGCATAGTGTATAACAGTTATATAGGTATAATAGTTATTAGGGCAGCCATAAGTCTATGAAATCACTTCTTAAGATTTTCACTCAGAGCAAATGTTGGTATAATTGACATTGTCTAACTTCATACAGTATATTTTTTGTACTACGTGCTTTTAACGACAGCTATTCCAGCAGCCCAGACCCAAGAAATCAACTTTTAGGGCTACTCACTCAATATGAACAGGAGAGCCTCGTATGGACGTTGACAAGTGAGGTTAAGTCAGGAGTCATTTCTGTTGAAGCAGTGTGCGGTACTGTTGAAGCAGTGTGCGGTTCTGTTGAAGCAGTGTGCGGTACTGCTGCAAGATATTCATCAGTGAGGCTGCATCTGCGCTTGGACTTGTTGAATTGTAGCATCGGGTGACAGTTTTTGTGTTTTTCCGCATGCTCGCTCTGGAAGTGCCTCTGCAAATTGTACTCTTTAAAAACTGCAACGTTAGCTTAACATATTTTCTTAGGCTCATTTCCAGAGATCGCTAGCCATCAATTGCGTATAGTACGTACAAATGATAACTTCCGAGTGTGGATTGTGGTGCTGGTCCCTACGTATCATAGCAACGCAAATACCTTGTTTCAACTTAAAGGTAATTTAAACAGACAGTATGCCACGGGACTTTTAATTTGAAAATAAATAAATATGCAGCAGTAAATAAACTAACGTAATCTGCGGACCTCGTCAGGTATTTTTTATTTTGTATTATTTTAAAAGTTTTGGATGTATCGCGGGCCGGATAGAATTACTCAACGGGCCGGATCCGGCCCGGGGGCCTTATCTTGCCCAGGTCTGCCCTATACCTATTGCTATTTTAAGATAATAAAGGTTTACAATTCAAATGTCCAGCTGTATGTCTCAAATCGGTCAATCAAACTATACAACACATTGTTCTGTTCATGCCTCTCACACGTCACAATTTATTAAAAGTGAGTATTCTTAAAATATCCCAATTCTGTGATGGCTAACGAAAATAATAGCCACAACCCAATAAAGTAACAACATGCGCGGGTCGGGGAAACGATAACAACATGCGCGGGTCGGGGAAACTGTGCTGGTACTCTGAACAGCAAATTAACCAGTCATAAACATGAAGATGCGGCGTAGAGCCCACTGTGAATGAATAGTGCGGAGTAGGGCTTGCTGTTAAGGAGAGGAAGAGGTTCGATTAAGAAAATGAACCCAGAGGACAATGAGATAGAGACTAGGGATGATTTGGTGTCGAAAAAAAGCATCTTCTGTTGTTTGGGAATACTTCAGGTTCCAAAGAGGTCACAAACTAATGTAGGCCTAATATATTAAAAACCGGTAAGACGGTGGTTAGAACAACACACGGCATCACAACAAATCCCTGACAAATGTGTGGCAAAGAAGTCTCCACTGGGGGTTGGGCGGGTGCTAAGCCCGGAATGTATTGTGATCCTAGCAACGCCTCTGGTCAAGGATATCGTCTTCATTTTGTTTCACTAATAATGAATTACTGTGATAGCATTGATGAATTACATAGGAAGCTGGATCATCTTCATGGTTCTATACATTAATTAGCGAAATTTCTTATTCAGACAGATTATATGTTTCATATTTTGTTTATCTCCTAAAAAAAAGGAATTTCATAAATAAGATTGCAATACCTGTGTTTAGAGGTAAAACGGATTTTGTCGCGCTGCATGTGATCTGCTATGTCATCAACATTACACTTCATTCTCATTGTTAAGTTAATTCACAGGGAGCGTCATCCTTTATCTGGGGGTATCGCCCATTAAGAGTGATTTGCGTCTGCCTTGGTACTCTCTGGCCACCTGGCTGTCGCAATTATTACATTGTCTGATGGAAATAATTTGAGCCACATCGCAATTATATTTAGACAAGGATCTTTTTGCACAATGTTTTGATTTCAAAATCATGTTTCCAATCTGAATAACGGATGTTATATTTACTGTACACCTGAATTAATTAATACATGTGGTTAAAACGTTTTTCTCGAGTCAAATAGTTCATTTTAATCATAATATAGTGTCCCACTTTACCTATCAAAGTGTCCCACTCAAAAAAAGAATAGCCTACATAGGATTATTTCTTAAGAACCCAGGCAATAATATTTTTATTCATTTATTAGGCCCTACAAATGTACTAAATGAAAATTACTCAACACTTAAATTATTCAAAATAATTCCATTAGAATTTAGTTTTCTTGGGTCTATTATATTTTCGCTTGGGTCTACTGTGGCATATTGTACTTAATCAAAAAAATCTGGTGGGAAAAGTAATTCCTTATTTTTTTTATTTTAATAATTTTTTATTGATAAAAACAAATGCAGTCTTTAGGAAATATTTGTGCAGAAAAGTAACATCAATGACACAATAAGTAATGTACTTGGTAAAAGTCTGCAATTAGCCTACACAAATGTTAACTTAATCGTTGTAATCAACAGCTATATTTCCAGTTAAATAATTTTATTTCGGTTTAAATTATTACAGTTAACGAAAAGGAAGAGATTCACGTGTGTAGACCTATAACATGGAATCAAACACAGCAACATAGCAATCCACGAATAGGATTATAGTACAAAATATTCCTTCGATTTGAATGTTTTCTCCTGGCCAGGCGCAGGCTTGAATAACAGCAGTTTCAGGTGGGTGTCGATGTTCTCACAGATGCCTCCTGGTGGCCATTTTTATTTTTTATTTTATGTTTTTGTCCATGCCGCACGGCACTGCAACTTGCCACGGTATGCTGCGGTATAACGAGGCATACCGTGGCATGCCTCGTCGCGGACCGCCCCCTAGGCGCTGGAATTAAACGAGCGACAACTGTACACTCAATTAGTATTTGGTAGCGTTGCCTTTAAATTGTTTGACTTGGGTCAAATATTTCGGCTAGCCTTCCATAAGCTTCCCACAATAAGTTGGACACACGCCCATGCACTGTCTTTGATTTATGAAACTTGTTCCATAAGTCCATGTCCTCACAAGGAACATTTTTGTCAATGGGACTCAAAGTCCGCCATATTAGATTTTCCGCTATTTTGGATTGTGTGAAAAACGCTTAAAATAAAACTCCTATAGCACCAAATGTCTGATCTTCATGTACTTTGATATTTGGCTTCTGTTGACCAAATTCTGTAAAAGATGGATAAGCTGAACCCACATGTCAAAAAATCTGGTCGCTATTGACCAATAAACATTCAAGTGGGTGTGGTTTTACACATAAATGCATATAAATCAGACACAGTTGATGATATGATAAAATCATTTGATGTACATGTCCACAACACCATTACAATGTAACGTATGCAAGTAAATCTAAATTTACCACAAGGTCGCGCCATAATAGCCAGATGGCATTATCTCTTTATCTGTATCACTGTGTGAGATTGACTTTTGGCACACATAATCAGGGTAATGCATCTAGCTAATGTATGAACTATGGCTCAGTTTGGCCACCATTGGACAAGAAACATCATTCATGCTTTATTTTGAGAATAAATGAATAGGTGGTGCACATGGATCTCTCAAGGCACAAGTTGTGAAATAAGGCCAATAGTAGCTGAATGCTGAAACACGCTCAAAGCTGCTTGCAGTTTAAATTATTATTATTTGTCTGCCGTTTTAAGGTGTTTTTTTCAGATTCCCGTGAGATAAGATGGCGCAAAAGGGCCCAAATTTGCATGTTAGTACAGACCCATGGCCCATAACCTCTGATGCAATGCCATGCAAATCAGCCTCACGGTGGCGCTGTCCCAAGCCTACAAATTTGCACTTTTTGCATGCTCACCACGCCTACCATATGTGAACTAGAGTCTTGTAAATTGTTTCATAGGTCTATCTCCTCACTAGGAACATTTTTGCCAATGGGACCCATAAGGTCCGTTATGATGGATTTTCCGCCATTTTGGATTTTGTGAAAAACACTTAAAACGCTTCTCCTATGGCACCAAATGACCGATCTTCACGTAATTTTATATTTGTCATCAATGGACAAAGGCCATCAAATGCTATATGAGCCAGGCCAGTAGGTAAAAAAAAAAAACATGGCAATAAATATGTGCAGGGGCGTGGTTTTGCACATAAATGCACACAACTACTACAAGGATAATGATATTATAATTCTACTTGGTCCCCATGTTGACAACGATCATAGGACAAAAATGACTGCAACATTTTTTTAATCAACCACACAGTGGCGCTATTGAGGTTTTCCACATATAGCTTTTGAGTTGGCTACATTTGCAAACTCGCATTGCTCACTCTATGTGAATAAAAGTCTGAAAAGTGGTATGTAAGGTAATCTCACAAATAACATTTTTGCCATTGGTAGCCATAATGTTCACCATGATGGACATTTTGAAAAAATCATCCATGCCACATATGGTGCTACTGCGTTCACATGTGTTTTTAAGCACAAATGGTCCAATAAGGATGTTAAGTGCTGTTTGCTGTAACCTGCTCAATGCTGCTTGCAGCTTTATTTATTATTATTATTATGGCAAAAAGGGTGTTTTTTGCAAATTCCCATGAGATAAAATGGCTTAAAGATGCCCACATTTTTATGTTAGTAAAGGGTCAAGTGCCACAATTTCTGGTGCAGTGGCATGCATGTCAGCCTCATGGTGGCACTGTCACAAGCCTCCAAAGTTGCACTTTCTGCAAGCTCACCACGCCTACCCCTTGTGACCTAAAGTCTTGAAAACTGGTACATAGCTGTACTTCCTCATGATGAACATTTTTGCAATTGGGACCCATAAAGTCTGGCATGATGGATTTTCCACCTTTTTGGATTTTTTTAAAAAACACAAACACATTTACTCCTCTGGCACCAAATGTCCGATCTTCACATACTTTGATATTTGTCATTTAGTGACCAAGGTCTTCAAAAGTTATAACAGCCAGGCCAGTATGTCAAAAAGCATGGATACGATTGATCAATGAACATGTGCGGGGGCATGGTTATGCACATTGATGCGCACATCTCCTACCAGGATAATGGTATAATAATTGTACTTGGTACATATGTTGATATGGACAATACGGGAAAAATTACTAGAAGGATTTTTTTTATCAACCACGTGGTGGCGCTATTAAGGTTTTTCACATTAGCAAGTTCACCATACTCACCCCGTTTGAGTTACATCCTTGAAAAGAGGTAGATAAGCCCACCTACTCACAAGGAACATATTTGCCATTGGGACTCATTAACTTTGCATTAATGGTTTGGTAGCCATTTTGAATTTGTGAAAATCACTTGTAAAGCATCTCCTCTGGCACCTAAGGACTGATCTTCACGTACCTTCATATTTGCCATCTATGGACTTTGGTCTTCAAAAAGTTATATCAATCATGCCAGCATGTTGAAAAACATGGCCGCTATTGACAGATGAATATGTGCAGCGGCGTTGTTTTCCACATATTTAGACACGTCTCCTACAAGGAAAATGGCATTATAATTCTACTCGGTGCATATGTTAACAAAGATGATACGACAATAATGACTGCAAAGATTTTTTTTATCAACCACATGGTGGCACTATTGAGGTTTCCCATATTTGCAAGCTCACCACGCTCACCCTGTTTAAAATTAAAATCTTGTAAAGCAGTGTATAAGTCCATCTCCTCCTAAGGAACATATTAGCAATTGGGACCCATTAAGTCCGTCTTAATGTTTTTTCGACAATTTTGAATTTGTGAAAAACGCTTCAAACGCTACTTCTGTGGTATCAAATGACCGATGTTGAGTGTGATTACATTTGGTACACATGATCAGGGTTGTGAGTTTAGTTTATATAAAAGATGATTCCATTTGCCCACATGAGGATACTAGTGAAAAGGAAAAACCATACATGTAATATTGTTTACAGCTATGGACATGAGTTGGATAAGTGTCCTATTGGAAAGAAATGCAATCTGGCTACTAATAGCTTAATGCTGAAACCCGCTAAATGCTGCTTGCAGCTTTAATTTTATTTGTTCTTTTAAATTGTATTTTGAAATCTATGCATATTGAGGTTTAGTATGAATACCTAGATGTTTTAACTCATTTTAAAACACAGTATAAATTCAATCAGTAGGTTTTCTATGGGTGGTATAATGTAGTTTTTCCTTTTCGTTTGACTAGATTCTTTCTTTGGAGATTTCATATTCCCACAGAAATTGAAAATTGAAAAGATAGAAGGCCTTCTTGTATTTCTTTGCATTACTATCCCCTTAACTGAATGATGGGACCAACCCACCACTCAACACTTTGAGCCCTAGCCAAAATGTGTGTCAACAGGAATAAAAAAAAGGGTTTCACTGAAAAAGTGACTAGTAGCAGAAGAATACTGTTGTTGATAAAAGGTGCTTATTATTATTTTCAGCTAATTGTGGTAGACTTGGTGGGTATGAGTCTAGCAATTCTGTGATGTTTCTGAACCTCTGATGATATTGATATGAAATCTATGAATCTACTTATTCAATTACTTGGGAATTTTTTTTCATAAGGGCTTCTTTCAATGTCCTACCTGCATATACTGTACATTGCTTCCAATTTCTTTTTTTTTTCATTTCCTCAGCCGTCCAAACAAGGGCAGTCCGGCTCATGGTGAGAGCCCGCAGTCTTCGATTGATGGTTAAAAACCCTGTTATACAGATTCACGCACACACCCTCACAAAAACCCTCTTTTCCCTCCCAATCACACAAACACACACACACACACACACACACACACACACACACACCCCTTTCTCCTGCTGGCTGACCTCTGGAAGAAATTGATGCTGGAATCCTGCACAACAAAGAAAGAATTGAGGTCCTTTTGGAGACAGTACACTTGCCTCACATCAAGGACCAGTGACCTGCATCCAAAATACAGTGTGGAAGTTGGTTGGACTAGGGTCAAGTTGCCCATATGTGCTGATCTTGGGTCCGTTTATAATTTTCTCCACTAGTGTCAGCCACTCAGAATAGAGGTAACCTTGTGCAGCAGAAAAGCCTGAGTGGAATACCACCACACGGTTTTCAAGTGAAAACTGGAGTTATAAATAATCATGTCACTGAAACTTGAAGTTACCGGTTTCTTCTGGCAACTCCGTGGAGGGTTGAATTGGGGGAAGCTGATCCTAGATCTGAACGTAAGGTGAAACTTTGCCCAAAGGAGGTCAAATGGTTTTCTTGGGGTTACCCTCTATTTATCCACTTCATCTATGGATCTCTGGCTTCTGAGCCATCTGTCTCTTTGTCAATTACTGCAGTGTTAAGTGTTCTGATAATGCTGTGTTGTATTACAATACATGTGTTAACACAAATTATGGGTATGCTAATGATCTATGTATGTGTGAATATTTATTCTCACCAGTGCACAAAGGCAATGCTTCTTCCTATGGTACATGAGAGTCAATCTGCTGAAAATGGGAATTACAGAATTATGGATGGCTTTCAACTTGAACTAAGTCCAGTTGATGTGGTGTAACTAAAAAGAGCTTAGCGTGTGAGAAAATGTTCCTTAAGACTAACAATGAATTTGTGTCTCAATTAATTGTTTTGATTTTATTTTTGACAGGGCAGAACTGGTTTTCAAAAGGGCGACAGTAAATATGAGAACATTTACTGTGCATTTGTTTACACAATATACATATTCTGTCCTTAATATATTTGCTGTCAACGGGTACGTAGTAAATATCCAAATTTTATGAAGAAAGCTTGAACTATCATGGACATTATCATAAATGTTTTTCTGTATTGTTGTGGTTCATCTCTGGGAATTGTGCTTCCACTTCGTAGACTTTAGTCAATTTAGAGGTATTTTGCCAAAATAAAGGAAACACTTGAATACATAAGGTACACAATGTAGACTTTATTGTAATAGTGTGGAATACATTGCTACACTGCCACTTAGTGGTTTGAAGCATTGAGCCAGGAACCGAATGGTTGTTTAATAGATTCCCAGAACCAACAAGATGATTCTGAGGTAAAGTGGTACCTGAGATTGCCTTATCCATCACCATAAACAAAACATATGTTTTCTTTTGAACAATGGCATTACATATCTTAAATAGAGTTGACAAGATGTATTGAAGCTTTTCTAATGGCTTGTAGCGACCCAACACCTTATTAAAACAGTCTATGTAGGTGTTTCCTTCATTCAGGCTTCTGTATATGAATAAATTAATTATTACATATTAATGTGAATTAAGTAAATGTAAAAAGTGAGTATATGATATTTATATATTCAAAAACAAGGAGTGGGTGGACACTTGCTCTGTTCACCAATATGGTAGAGGGAAAATATATGTCCTTGACCCTACAACATGTATCATTATTGCTGGTTGTTCAAGAAATAAAAGCAGGGCATTGCTTTGAAATTAAATAAAACTTTGTGCAAAATGTATGTTTTTTAGTCATCTTTCTAAATCCTCAGAAGTAGTATAGGAGGACAGAACTGATTTGCATACAGGTTTTTCCAACTATAGGGTTATTCCATTTATTGTTATTCCATTTTGGTCTATTTTGACCACCCCTTTAGAATGGAATTAAACTTTCTGTAAGCAAAGTGGTCAGAAAGGGATTTCTTTGGACCTGAAAGCCAAAACATTTTGGAGATAGTGATGCTCAAATTCCCCCTTTTATCACTTGATGGTGATGATTGATGTTTTTTTCATTAGCAGTTGAGTTTCAGCGGTAGAATACAGGTGCAATTTATCAACTAGGTTGCACTGTTCAGTCCATAAGTATTTGGACAGTGTCTGTTTTGTTATTTCAGCTCTGTACTCTAGCACATTGGATTTGAAATGACACAGTGTCTTAAAACAATGACCTCCTTATCCACCTTTATGCTGACAACACTATCTAGTACACAACTGGTCTTCCATCAATTCCTCAATACTAAAAAAACTATGTATGTTTTTAAATCAAAGTCTACTGCATCCTAGCCCTGAATGGGAAAATCCTAGCCCTGAATGAGATTGAGTTGGAGTATGTCAACACATACAAATATCTTGGTATTTGGTTTAACTGCTCACTCTCATTCAGTACCCATATCATTCACCTGCAGTGTAAAGTTAAATCCAGAATTGGTTTCTTATTCCGCAATAAGGCATCCTTCCCATATGCTGCTAAAACTACACTTAAAAATGACCATCCTGACAATCCTTGGATTCTGCAACATAATATTTAGGTTGTCACTAAAAACATGAGGTAGATGTAATTTACCACTCTGCCATCAGTGTTGTAACCTCTGCATTCAATACTGCCTTCAACACTCATCACTTCAGCCATTACACCCTGGTTAACTGGCCCTCCCTTTACCCTCAACGCCAGACTCAACAGTTTTAGGTAGATGTCCTCTCTACCTATACCCTTAACTGCAGAAGAGAAGACCGTTAAGCTCAAAACTCTCTTCTCACCTTTCTAATTCAAAAATAAAATAAACTGCTATCTTACAACTGCACCTACTGAATCACTTATTCCTATCTGTACATATTTTCCATTGTATGTATGTCTGTTTGTATAAATGCAATTTTTTTTATTTAAAAATTATGTTAACATGTATCAGAGTACAAGTGAACATAAATACCAGTACTTGAAAAAACTAAACACATTTTATTCTACTCTGTGTATTAGGCCACATCCTTGGGTACATGTTTTGCTAAAAAAAACAAGCGCAAAAAAGCATCTCGCAATATACAAAGTAAAATCGCATGACAAACTATGAAAACGAAAGGCCAAGTAAATGACAGTTTATCTAACCAGTGTGTAGCCTAACATTACTGCAAGAATATTTGCGAATTTACTTGAAAATTAAAGTCGAGTAGAAGTAGAATATACTCCAAATTGTGGCTCAACAATGTCATTAAACGTTTCCCTCTTTCTTTACATTCATTTGCTTGTTCATGGCGCTGTGGTAAGACATGCGTGTGTAGCCAATAATAGCGCTTTATGAAGTGATTAGTATTAAGATGCTCTCCACTACAAACCTCGATCATATGGTTGTGTTCTAAGATCAGATAAATGATATGAGAAATATTTAGGCCACTATGCCAACAATGATAATAACCTAGGATACTAAATTAATAGGGATCATGTAAACCTTATGTCTAACTACCTGAATCTACTGATAACAACCTCTTTTTCACTTGCCTACAATATCTTTGATATATTTGGTATGGCTTCCCATACAGCTTAAACATTGGACAACACTGTTCTAAATGTTTCAGAAAAAACTTTGGGCACAATCTTCATCATTGGGCAAGATGATTCGATTGATACTGTTTATACTAGAATATTTCCTCTTTGATTTAGGCCCTAGAGCCTAGGCTGGTTGCATTGGTGAGCAGTCATTTGTGTTGATACAAAAACACAGGCAGCCCAATTCTGATCAAGTAATTTTTACCAATCAGATTTTTGCTCATGTTCCATTTTAGTTATGAATGCAGCTAGAGTAACCTATCATTTAGGCAACATTTGTTTAATTATAAAATATTCAGCTAATGTCTCATGACATGGCATTTTATGATTTTGTTAAATTAAATCTTTAAATTTCCAAAGGAAGATTGTCATATTTGAAAACTATGGGAATTCCCATTTAAGTGATATGTGGGCCTCCAACAAGAGAGAGACCTAGGTGATGTCTCTCTCTTGCTCCTTGGGATCCTCATCTGTGTTGTATGAACAGGAGCTGTCACGTTCATTAACCTCCCTTGTACCCCCACAGGAGGTGTCACGGACCTACCACTTTGCACCATCAAGAAGCATTGAGGTGAATTACGATATCTGCTGTGTCTGGCCTATTTGGCTGATTGCTTTCACTTCACGCTGTGGCCCTATATGTTTGACACATTTCATGGGTCAATGATAAAGTACACAGTAAACTACAATGGTACTGTTTGCTGGATTAGTAGGAAACAAGACATTTGGTTGTAACTGTATGGAACTATATAAGGGCTGGATCAAAAATGTTATGGGCACTAAGCAAGATTTGGTTGCTGCAAAACCTGCCATGGTGGCCACCCTCTTTATGTTGAAGAGAAAATATACGTTAAGAAAATATTATAGTTTGAAAAAAACGTTTTTAAAGATGCTACAGTTATTGCTATACAGGGATATTACCTTGAACAGGATTTATTTTAACTTGCCATTGTAATGTAATAGTGCATGAAAATTTATGCACAGACCACTGTAAGTCGTTCTAGATACGAGCATCTGCTAAATTACTTAAATATTAATAATTATTAATAATATTAATTCCATGCCCACACAAGTGGAAAAGTGAAAAGTGAAAGCATACCTGTGAGGGGCCAGTCTGTTAGTTAATTTGACCATTGGAACGAGATGATGCGCCTTTTCCAGGTTTGACCTAATGTAGCCCAAAAGATAGTTTAGCGTATTCAAATAAGTGTCAGCTAGCACATTCTTGATCAAGGACAGTGTTCAAATGTCAAAGCTTAACCAAAAAAAGGGGAAATTACCTTCATAAAACCCCCAGTGAGCTTAGCTAGGTTAACTGTCTCATGTCCAACAAAATTTGGGGGAGATCGATTCACTTGTTTAATAATGAAGGAAGAACACTGCACTGATTTGTCATTGTAAGGGTCCCGCCCCCTCCTTTGTAATACTCACAGGCAGGGACGTCACTAGAAATTAATGGATGGGGGGGTCTGGGCATATTGCCCAAAATATCTTTTCATCATGTATTTTTAGAGTAACAACGGTTGTAAAATAAGATTATTTTTGGTCAAGGTTGGCTTAAAAGTATACCTGTCTCATAGTTTGTGTTAGACACTGATCTAATATGACTTAAATTCTGTCCAAATAAAGAAATTAAAGTCAACTCTGTCCTCATCCATCAAAAGGCACAAAAATGGCTTTTGTCAACCATAGTTTATAGTAAATGAACATCTACATACAGTACATATTCTGTTTCTAAACCAGATTTCTCTGAATCATTCTGAATAATTTCAAAACAGATTAAGTCATTAACCCATTAATCTCGGAACAAAGTCATTAAAAATTGGTCATAATTAATAAAATAAACTTTTAATAACCGGATCTCCCTTCCTCTGAACAGAATACGTTGCAATACGTTAACTTCAAACCCAAACAAACATGAATCTGTGAAACACGCAGTTTTGCAACTGTGTTCCATTGAAATCGAAAAATTGAACATAACTAATCTCGAACCCCCTATTATCGGCATAGCCTATCCAACAACAATTTTGAAAAACGTCTACTTGTACCGAATAATCATTTGATCAAGTCATCAATGTTTATGATGATTATTAGTGACATACAAATGTTAGCTAGCATGTCATTAATGGGAAATAAATATTTTCAGTAGTGACGTAGCTAAAAAATGACCCCCTATTATCGGCCACGGTGCCCAATTATTGGCCAACTTAATATTTTGTGGAATTACATTATAATTGCATTTTATTTGTATTACAAATAACAGATGTTAATCTTCTCTGAAATGTCTACTAGAAAGTTGTAGCTGGCTTTCCTGCCTTCCGGTAATGAAAAAAAAGACTGAGGGCTAAAGCCCCCCTAAAATAGGCTTAACTACGTCCCTGCTCACAGGGTACTTTTGACCATTGTGCCACACATTAAATGCCTGTGGACATTTTATATTGGGCTACTTCTCTGTTATAACACAGCACAAGAGGGATGAATGTTTACTTTTTTAAAGGAAGCTATGAAGATGGAAGAACAACATCTTTGAAAATAGAGTTTAAGGGGCACTGTTCCAGTGAAATACAGTATGTCCGGTGTAACTCACTTGTTAAGAGCCTGGCACTTGAAAAGCCAGGGTTGTGGGTTCGATTTGCACAAGTCTGAAGTAGTTAGAAAATATATGCAGTCAACCACTATTGTAAAATTGCCTAATTGTAAATGTTTCTGTAATATAATGAGACACATCAGAGTTACAATTGGATTCAATGGTCTAAATGAACTGAGCCTGTATCTTAAATTCAGTATATGCCATGAACAGACTCTTAAAATGAACTCTGGCTCACCCATCATCAGAGTTTTGTTTTTTCCAGTTGACTTGTCAGATGAAAGCAATCATTACTCAAACCTCATGGTCAATATGGAGAACGTTGTATTGGGCTCCTTATTAGCTTTTTTCATATTTGGCATTTTTTTACAAACCATATTAAACCTGAAGATTTTGTGTGGACTATAGACTTCCTCAAAAAAAGCAGTGAGCAAGATTAGTGAATGTTACAGGTCAGATGTTTGCTAAAAGGTGCCGAACAAATTCAGTCAGTAGATAAAAATGGAAACGAGATACAAATGGTGCCATATTGTCCCTATCGCTTTTGACCAGGTAGTGCACTATTTTAGAAAAAGATGCCAGATGGGACTGAGCCATTTGTACTTACACACATGTAGAGGTTGATAGATGAGGCTACAATGAAATGGAAATAATTTTTTTTTAATTACTTTGTCTTAGAGCCCCTGCCAACATACAGTTCCTCTGACGGCAGCTGGAAAGACTCGACCCACAGCAAACTCCATGAACTTCCAAAGACTGAATACCCAAAGCTTTATTCAACAACAGCTACACTCAATTTATTTAGATTAGTTTTTTTTCTCTCACATACAATTACTTTTTTCAATAGCTCAATGTCTACTGATTGTCCTTAGTTGGCATATACAGTGTCATTGGTTTGATACAATAAGAGTTTTGCTATTATTCAAACTCAACTACCGTTTGTGAGCCCTAATATAGCCTCACTCATATAACGTAATCTGCAGTCCGAATTTGAGCAATGGAGATCTCTCACCTGACACAATAGTCTTAAACATTATTATGAGAATGTTCCTGGAATATAGAGGCCACATAAAGTTTTATAATGATACAAAAGCTATTCATATACTCAAAAGTTCTCAAACGTGTCTTTTAGTTGGCCAAGTGAAGAAACGGAAATGTTTAGGCAATAACTAACCCACATTTGTTTGAGGAATTTGAAATGTTTACTTGAGCCCAGCAGTGCGTGTACATTTTTTAATATGTTGTGATAATTGCAATTGTGCAATTGGGCTGTACTCTGCTGGCAATACTCGGCACTCATTCAGGGTGGTTGCGGTTGGTGGGTGTCCCTTTGGTTGATGCTTGGCAATA
>JACXGI010000828.1:36061-50563 GCA_016801175.1 Esox masquinongy
TTAATTTCTGTGCTGTTGACCAACTTGGGAGTGTGAGGTGGGTGATAAATAAAATATTTTTTAAATTACATAAATGTTCTGGTTTGTTTGTAAATGTATATACTTTTTTGCTACATATGGGGCTCTTGTATATTACAGGATATGTCATGTAATTTGCTAGGAGAAAATGTCTGGACTGGTGATCTAACAGCATTGCCATTATTATATCTGGGAAGGGGTTGATAAAATAAATGCATAATATTTATACATAATACCTCACTGTTAAACTAAACGTCAGTGTAGAACCCTGCTGAAATATGTTGTGCACATTTAAGATTTCATGGAACAGTTGGAGCAGGTAAACACAAGGTTGGAGAAAACTGTCAAGAAGTTGCCTGGACAGAAATGGACTTAGCTGTACATATTCTAGCTGTACGTATGAATATAGAAAATGTAAGAGGAAAAGGCAATGTTGCTGCTACCTAATTTCGGTCACCAGATAACGTCGTTATAACATTGTGACAACGGAAAAATTTTAGCTGGGGAGGTCCCGTATCGAACGAGCTGTAATGAGCGCGGAGCTGAAATAACTCAGAAAAAAGCCTCATGCACGCGCTGATAAATAAGTAGAAAATATAAATATAATTAACAGAATGCCATAACACATCCATAACATTCATCACTACCAAAATTGGTCTGTGTCCACACATTATTAACTTTTGGGACTTTCACCGACAACCAAACTCAACTCTTATTATAACTCAAGCATTGCACCCAATCCATAGTTATGCCTAGCTAACTACACCATCAACATTATAGGATCATGTTCATTAACACTACAGCACAGTTTCTGGAAAATTCGTATACTTACCTTTCTGTTTAATGGCCGAAAACACTCCACATAGCCATCCACAGCTCTCCTCTCTGGGCTGTTTAGGTGTCAACTGACCCGCTGGTTTAAAAAATGAAAATATATCTGATTGTCTTTTAGACATTATTTCTAACGTTAGTTCATTATCAATATTCCACCGCATGTCCCAATAGGTACAGAATAAGAGTCGCCAAGTTCCGGATCTGAATCCCAAGGTCCCGGATCTGGATCCGGAGGTCCCGGATCTGGATCCGGCAAAAATTAAGCACTGGATGTTTCGCGATCTTTGACTTGGTGCGGTATAATCCGAGTCCGTTTTTGTTTAATAGTACAGTTAACCATAAATTAATAAATTATAAATCCTAATGCAATTCGCCAATAAGGTGAAGCCTTAAAAAAATTGCCATATGGGACATTCCTGTCCGTTGGACTGATTGATCTTCTCCCATACTGGACCTATCTTGCTGTGGTTGGAATAAAATCACCATGTAATACCTTGTCTTTCTGTTTTTTATTTTGTAATGAGATGTCTAGTTACTGGAGTAAACGTCGGAGAATTCAGCAAGGGGTGGATCAGGATTTAAGCAAAATAGTGTCAGGACCTGTGGAGAAGGAGGAAGAGAGGGAAGAAGTTTTTCATCCCTTGTTTAAATTTTGTTGAACTGGCAGAGACTTCCCCTCAAGATGAATCAGATTTTGATAAAGAGGCAGATGATACTGAGGCGGAATTTGAAAAAAGCAGTGGGGAAGAACCATGGGACAGCTCGGAGGCCAGTGTAGAAAAGGAAGATTTTAAAGTGCTTCTCTCTAACTGGGCAGTTGAAAAACCAGTCCCACACTCAACATTGTCTGAACTCCTAAATATTCTCTCCAGAATACTCCCTGAACTAGCAAAAGATCCAAGAATGTTGCTTGGAACAAAAACCAATCTGACTACAAAACACGTCTCTAAGGGAATTTATTTCCACTCAGGAATGAAACATGGGCTCTTAAATCAACTTGCCAACTCTGAAAACCTGGGTGTGCCAGAGAAGGTGACGCTGCAAATTAACATTGATGGTCTTCCCTTACATAAAAGTTCCAATGCACAGTTTTGGCCTATTTTAGGTCTCATAGAAAACTATGAAAATGAGTACCAATCGAATAAGTCACCATTTGTAATTGGGATATTTTTTGGCAAGAAGAAACCAGAGAATCTTGATTTTCTCCATGATTTAGTTGAGGAAGCTCAACAGCTTGAAGCAGAAGGCATTCATTATCAAGACAAACACCTGTCTGTGGCAATTTCTGCGATTGTGTGCGATGCCCAGCCCGTGCATTTTAAGAAATGCAAAAGGTCACAGTGGCTTCCACTGTTGCCATAAGTGCCAGGCAAGGGGGGTGCATTATTTGGGGAGGATAACGTTCCCTCAAGGTACAGCAGCTCCGAGATGTGACCAAGATGTGTTTATCGATGGAGAAGAAGACCAGCATTACTGTGGGGAAACCCCATTATCCTTGCTTTCGATAGGCCTGGTGACACAGTTTCCCTTAGACTACATGCACCTTGTGTGTTTGGGTGTCACTAAGAAGTTAGTGTATTTCTGGGTGAAAGGACCTCTCAGAACCAGAATAGGACCAGCAGTTGTGAGGGAAATATCTTCAGAGCTAACAAAGTATGCACCTCAAATGCCATCCGAGTTCAACCGGAAACCCAGACCCCTTTCTGAGTATGAAAGGTGGAAGGCTACAGAATTTAGGTCATTCTTACTCTACACAGGGCCAGTGTGTTTGAAAGTTTGCATCCCCATGGAGATGTATCAAAACTTCATGGTCCTATCTGCTGCTATGACCATCGTCCTGAGTGTATCTCTCTGTAGACATCATATAGACTACGCTCATAGCCTGCTAGTTTTATTTGTGGACCACTTCAGGAAATTGTACGGCAGAGAGTACATTACGTATAACATGCATGGCCTACTCCACCTCTGTGATGATGCTCGAACATATGGTGTTCTGGATAACATCTCATGCTTCCCCTTTGAGAACTTTCTAGGACAACTGAAGAAGATGGTCCGCAAACCTAACCAGCCTCTAGAGCAGGTGATGCGCCGCCTTTCTAGAACGAACGCAGAGCAATACAGACCACCAAGGACGAGAAGTTTTCATGTGACATGGCACACAGTGATGGCCCTGTTCCAGCAACAGCATCCAGAGTAAAGCAGTACAAGAAAATGCACTTCCGCCATTTCTCAGTGCAACTTTTAAATGGAAATGATAACGTGCAACTGAAGAACATGGAGGTGGTCCGTGTGCTGAACATCCTAATGGATAACCACGGATATGCTTTTATAGCTTACAAAACATTTAGGAACAAGGCAGATATTTACTCTTACCCCTTGTTATCATCAAACATGGACATTTTCCACCTGTCCGGTTTGAGGGATGATGTACAGTCACCAATGTCCAACGGAAATATGTTCTCCTTCCATACAAAGATGGCTATTCTGCCATGCCGCCGCTTCATCTGTAGACTTCTGTATTTCTCTGTGCCATCCTTTATCCCTGCCTTTTTTTCTGGTTGGCTGGAGAATGATTTAGTATGGTCATCCACACTATACACCAGGGCAAGCAGGCCCCATCTAGCAACCCGAACCATCAAAGCGCCCCTACCCAAGTCCCTCCTGCACTGTCAGCAGCCTACAATCTCCCAAGTTGTCCCCAACAACCTTTTGCATCCAGCCACCAGTCCTGCTCTGCAAACCATCTCCATCATTTTCTTTTCCAGCCCTAAATAAAAGTCAACGGCAACTACACTCTCCCAATTTTTATTGGACACGCCACTGTGACAAAAAAAATTTGCTAGCTACTTAATAGTACGTGTTGGTAATAAATAACATGATAATAAAATATAACCATTTTGAAAAGCTTTACTTAATTCTATAGGGAATAAATTGTTTATTTTTTTTGCAGGTCAAATATGTATTTGTTGTTGAGTTCCCAGAGGAAAACAACTTCACAGCTGTTGTCCCCCAGACCTGGTGCATAGGCAAAACCTGCTACTGGCCTCCCTACCCAAATACAGATAGAATTAGAAAGGCATCAATAAATCAGGAGACACCCGAACTGTGTACCTGGACTAACCATCCCATCATCATAAAGAAAAGAAAAGGTGAATACAGCTATTCTTCTTCATACAATCACATTATAAAAACAATATTCTTACAATGTACATGTTATTTATTGGTTTTAGACAGCTATACAAAAGCCCATGCCTTTTACATTTGGGCTAAAAAAGGTGAAACCCTGGACACTGAGCCAGAGGATGGGGATAAGAAGCAACAGAGAAAGTAGGCATTCATTGAATAAAAATATCTTCCTGATGCTGCTCCTTTTACCCTTTTATCAAAGTACTTTTACTGATTACATATGCCCGTCATATTTATTATATTCAAATTATTTGTATAGATAGAATAGGCAAACACAAACTAGATTATTTTGTTTGTGTAATGAGAGAGGGAGCGAAAGAGAGAGCGAGGGAGAGGGAGAGAGAGAGGGAGGGAGAGAGAGGGGGGTGAGAGAGAACCTTTGTTCATGCTTATGGTTTTTTTTAATACATATATATATGTATGATTTAATCATTAGAAATGTCAAAGCATGTACAATATCTTTTCTCCATGTGAAAAGAAATAATGAAGAATGATACCCTGTCTCTTTCTGGTGATCAATTGTTTGTCCTATAATAATTTCATTCCAATATTATTCATAGGAAGAATTTGAAATATCGCTTGGATAACAGCGATGATGAGGAAGAAGAGGTTGGGCGGTTTCCCAGTGCACCGAAAGCACCAAGATTTGATGGCCCCCCAAAAAAGAGCAAGTTTAAAGTTTTTTTTGTGTATGACTGTTCTACCATTCCTATATGTAACAAAGTGCATTTTCCAGCTACTAATCAGCCATTTACTTTAATGATTTAACAGAATCAAAACACCTTCCTTCTGCCCAACTCCTGGGCTTGAACTTTAAAAAAGCCACTGACCAATCTGAATATAACTACCAGATATCAACTCAAAATTTTTTTTTGCTTAAAAAATACAATCTGAACTCACACCCACAAGAATCAAGAATGCCTGGTCATCTGTCACTACAAATGGAAAGAAAATCTAAACCTTTTTCTTTCATTGAAACAGATTCAGTCCAGTTCCATGCCCCTCCAACCCCCATATTGGAGGTAACTGTGTTGTCTTGTGTATCCAGCATTCAGCATCAAAGATATATAAATATTAAATCTAATGCATGTCTCTCTATAATAATATAAAAGGACAAGGAGGATATAGGTTCCCCACAGACCCGACATCTCAGGGCAAGTACAGTGCAAATTCTAGTCAAAATGGCAATGGTTTCCTCCTCCAACACATAGTAAACCCTTTTTCTTTCATTGAAACACATTCAGTCCAGTTCCATGCCCCTCCAACCCCCATGACCACTTCAGGTCACCAATCTGGAGGTAACTGTGTTGTCTTGTGTATCCAGCATTCAGCATCAAAGATATATAAATATAAAAATGTTAATGCATGTTTCTCTATAATAATATAAAAGGACAAGGAGGATATAGGTTCCCCACAGACAGTGCTAAATACTAGTCAAAGTTGCTCTCTTCAATATAATAATTTTTAAAAAGGACCAAATAGGCCAAATGGCACAAATTCAGTCTTACTGCCAGACTATTAATGCACTAAAATGCCTAGATCAAGACTGTAACGTAATTCTTGCAATCATCTTTACTTGTCCTCGCACCAAAAATCACTGTATTCTCATGGAAATGTGATGTTTATGATTTTTAGCAGGCTATGGATGCTCATCATTGGGGCCTGCTTTTCAGCATCCTGAAAGTAAATACAGATTCATCATTACTTCATTAACAGAATCATTGGTGTCCAAAGTTGATATGAATTGTATTAAAATGCAGCTTCATTGGAAATGTCAAACATTATCATCAGAGGTCATGTATCACAGCATAAAGTGTTTATCTTTGTTGTATTTTTAGACTTCCACAGATTAATACTTCAGCATCTGAGGGAGTTGGCCGAAGAACTGAGGGATGTGAAACAGCAGGTTTCATTAAACACAGCCATATTACAGAGCCTGACAGCTGGAAGCAACGTGGACATGTGCATCCCACCAGACGTCATCCTTCCTCTGGAGGATAGAAGCATGCTGGAGGACATTGAGAGAGGGCTTGGATAAAATCCGGAATTAACGGAGAAATTGGTAATTTAAAAAAATCTGTTTTATTTTAGACACCCTTATACCTAATACAGTGTGTGAAATCTGTGCATCCCTCACTTTGAAGAGGCCCTTTGAAGAGCTTGAAGACAAGATGGGGAGACAGGAAATAGCTTTGTCATTGGCTTATTAATCATAAAAGCATGGAGATAGCAACTGGTTAAGTGTGATTTAGTTTCAGCAAACTAATCAGCAGACTACTTTCAATTATAACAAAAACATCAGATTCTGAGTTTTACATACTTTAGTTAGCCTGGCATGTTGCCAACAAAAAGTTACACTTTCCTGTGCAAATTACAGAACTGACAGTTGTTGTTTTTTTATTCTACAGGTTGCTTACTTAGCCTCAAAAGGAGGCAAGAACTTAAAGGACTCCGTAAAAAGAGTATTTCAGAGCCTTTTCACCAACAACCTCACCATCGGGATGAACTGGACAGGGTCGGGACAGAAGGTGTCCTTCAACAGCCTCCACCTGAAGAGAGTCATCCGCAGAAAGTTAAAGTTCAAACTGATCTCTCTCTGTGAAATCAATCATATGAATTGGGGGACAGCAGCCCCCTGCTACTTGCAACCTCAGACTAGATAGCTCGAGAGGACGCATGTGTCTGGAAATGTAGGAGTGAGAAATTTGATAAACAACTTTAAAAGTAGGACTAAAATTTAAAGTAGGACTAAATTGTACAAATTCTCAGCATTAAATTGCACTCTAAGCCGCTTGACACTACAGTCCAAGGGCTAACTTCTATAATCTTCTCACTTAGGAGCGGTAAGGAAGAACCCTGCAACAAGGGAGACAACCGAAGAGGCTCTCCAGAAAGAAGTGAGCCGATTCCTAAAGGGTGCATCAGACCGAGAGGGGGGAAGAAGACAGCGCCAGAGGCAGGGGGAGCCCAGAGCAGAAAATTGAAGTTACAATAGAACAATAAAAATGTTTCTTTCACCTTGCAAATTTGTTTGACTTTTTTCTTTAAATACATATTTTAGAACTTTATTAAATGTTTAAATTTAAAATAAACTCAAATGTGCTTTGTATTATATTTGCAGGTCATTTTTAACCAATTTTCTAAATTAGTTTCAAAATTGTTATTTTATTTATAAAATCCAGAATAAGCCTAGGCCTGTAGGTCTAAGATATCGCCTATATGCAGCTGGTGGACCGACTGGAACAACAGCGGGAGTCCATCGGATTACCAGCGGACCCCTGTCTAAAACGCTGCTCACCCGCCGGTGGACCGCTTGTTAAACGATGAGCAAAACACTAGCGCACCGCCAGCTTTAACCGCCGGTGGGCCGTAAACTCTGCCGCCGCTGGTCCGCCTGTGCCCCGCCAGCTCTGTGCTATCTGGGCAGGTCTCCCAAGCGAGAGACTGTGTCCTTAACCACGACACCACAGTGCTATGTATTTGCCCCGTGTCGGTATAGCATCTCGTCATTTGATAATTTTGTCACGCATTAACATCATGTCAGGTTTGAATATTTCGCTGGACACTATCAAGCATTGTGTTAAACTAACGTTTCTTATTAAGTTTACCTCCACCACAAATAGCATCTATAGAATGTATAGCTTTTGCCACTGCCCAGATAGCAACCGTTTTAACAGCTTATTAGCCAGTAATAGGCCTAATAGTATCTACTAACTTACTACTTGGAATATCATAAGAATTGAACAGTTGCTAGCGAGACTGAAGATGAACTATACACTGCCAAAGCTATTTCATTTCATGGCACAAAAATGTTTGTTTTTCTTTCATTCGTGAATGACATTGATACAATAACAATATAGGTGACGATAACTGACTTTTTCGTCAAGTGAAAAGACGAGAGAATCGTGAAACTACTACTACTACTACTCTTTTACTGCCCCAAGAGTGGGATCACTCTTTTTTTTCAAGAGTGATCTCAGTCACAGAAATTTTAGCTTCAAAATTGCCATAATTATATTCAAAGTGGCTTTTTAAGGCTCCTCCATGGCACTCAAGAATTGAACCGGGCAGTGGGCAAAAGTAATGTGTTTGGTTGACGAACACACTAAACTACAGGCCGTTCATTGTTTTTCTCTCCATTTCTTGGCTCACTGAAATTGCATAAAATAAGAAAGACACAGACACACAAGTTACGATCGGGTAGTGCGAATGCGACAGGGAAATCTTGGTATACTAATCTTCACAACGTGCATTACCTTTTGGTAGGGATGCACCGATACCACTTTTTTTCAGACCGAGTACAAGTATGAGTACTTATATTTGAGTACTTGCCGATACCAAGTACCGATACCAAGTACTCAAAGCTGCACGAGGTAGGATTTGTTTCAGCAAAAAAAGTTTTGTCCCTTATAAACATGTTGTGGTTCTCTATGTTAACTTAAGCTCTAACCATTTCTCAATGTGCTCCATCTTATAATATTCTTTACCTTATATAATGTATTATTTAAGTAGTAATTAGTTTAATTTGTTTTAGTTTTTCCGTTGAAAATATAAACAATACACACAACCCATCGCAGGCTTTTATTCTGAAGGACAAATACAAAAATATGAAGTCTTATTGTTGCTGGCGAATGTATTTAACCTTTCACCGCACACTTACTTCGAAGGCAAAATAAGAAAGGTCTTATTGCTGCTGCTGAATCACTTGTTGCCTGCATGACGCTGGTGTGTCAATTAGCTATCTTCTTATTTTGGGTTGTCGCTCAGACGATAGCTATCTTTATGTCAATGTGACAGCCACTTACTGACAGTTCAACGCAAACGTGCGCATGCACAGACACAGCCAGTTACTTTTCTCTGACCTCCCTAGCTAGTTTAAAATTCAGCACGTTGTTGCTCTGCTCTGATGCTGCGTGTGCGATTTTTAAACTGTGCGCCATCCATTGAATCCTTTCATGCTCTGCTCTTTCATTTTTTCGGCCCGCAGGCTGTCTCTGGACATTATATTTCGCCTATCCAGTGTTGGAGTGGCGAAATAGGAGTATGCTAAAATGCAGGAGTATTTAGCATACTCCTTGAACTCTGCGCTGTGTTGTGTCTAACAATGTTTTATCAAATTGCTTGTATTAAATTAGTCTTTTTCCTTTCCTCGTGACTATTTAGCAGAGCAGAGCTTTCACTTCACTTGTGTCATTGCTGACATCTCCATCTTCCCGCTCTACCAATCTGAGTTCTATATTCTACACGTATGCGTCCGGAGGCAACACAACCATCGAGTTTCACTTAATGTTTCCATGATGTGGTATCGGTGCGTGGTATCGGCATATTTCTATGAGTACGAGTACAAGTACACGAGCCCAGTATCGGCCAGATACCCGATACTGATATCGGCATCGGTGCATCCCTACCTTTTTGGAACTACTTTATGCCGGACCGCGTAAGTGGAGCGGGCCAAGAAGAGCGAATGTGAGTGAGTGAGTGACTGACCCTTGTTAAATAGCATAGTAGTTAGAGACACAGACCTGCAACCAATAAATCCTGTGTTCAAATCTTGTCTCAGTTAAAGCAAATTATCAGGGGTGCTAATTTGTCACCTTTCAGCGAAATTCGACGTTTTTACTTCAAAATAGGGAATCCACGTGAATTGTGTAGATCTGCAATAAAAATATTTGGGGAGGGGTCTGGTCTACATCTGATCTAGGTCATCTGCGGGGCATCTTCTGCAGCACCAAGTTGCTTGTTGTGTATGTAGCACCAAAGGAGGCAAAATAATAAATAATTAAACAATTAATTAAATATATATATATATATATATATATATATACAGCTCTGGAAAAAATTAAGAGACCATTGCACCTTTTTCTATCCTTTCCAAAAAAATTGAAAAGGAAAGTTTTGAGTGAGGAACAGAGGCTGTTAGGCCTTCTGGCGACCATTGTCCTCAACCAGCTCAATCACACCCCCTGCCTGCAGTTCCTCATCATACCAACACACAACCTACCTCCCTTGAACGGAACTCACATCTCAGATCACAATCACCTGAGTACTGACACCTGTTCCCCATTAACACTCCCTATTTAGTCTACCCAGCTTCCCTAGTTCTTTGTGAGGTATTGCTTTTGTGTAGCGGATGCATACTGAGCCTTGTTCTCGCATGGGTTTTTTTAAAAATTTTTTTTTTGGATACAGTGGATTAATTACCTAGACTGTGTTTCGACCAACCCTCTTTGCCTAATCCTTGTCTGTGCTTTTGCCTTTACCAGCCTTTTTGACCTGCTAGACCCGTTTTCGGCCCTGGACTATCCCTCCTCCATCTGTCGTTGTGTACCTCTGACCTGCCGTCCAGCCTTTCCGTGTACCGACCTGTGCCTGCCTCTGTGTTTTTTGCCTGTTGCCTTCTCCCTATTATTATTATTATTATTATTATTATTAGGGTTTCAGCAGTTCACTGGTGAAACCCTATTGTGTTTATTCCGGTTCATTATTATTATTATTGTTATTATTAGGGTTTCAGCAGTTCACTGGTGAAACCCTATTGTGTTTGTTCTGGTTCATTATTATTATTATCATTATTATTATTATTATTAGGGTTTCAGCAGTTCACTGGTGAAACCCTATTGTGTTTGTTCCAGTTCATTATTATTATTATTATTATTATTATTCCGGCAAAAAAGGGTGTTTTTTGCAAATTCCTGTGAGATTAAATGGCTTAAAGGTGCCCAAATTTTTATGGTAGTAAAGGGCCAAGGGCCGCAACTTCTGGTGCAGTGGCATGCATGTCGGCCTCATGGTGGCGCTGTCACAAGCCTCCAAAGTTGCACTTTTTGCAAGCTCACCACGCCCACCCCTTGTGACCTAGAGTCTTGAAAATTGGTACATAGGTGTATCTCCTCATGATGAACATTTTTGCCATTGGGACCCATGAAGTCCGCCATGATGGATTTTCCGCAATTTTGGATTTTTTGAAAAACACAAAAAAATTAACTCCTCTGGCACCAAATGTCCGATCTTCACATACTTTGAAATTTGGCATCTAGGGACCATGGTCTTCAAAAGTTATATCAGCCAGACCATTATATCAAAAAACATTGATGCTATTGACCAATGAACATGTGAGAGGGCGTGGTTTTGCACATATATAAACACATCGCCTACAAGGATAATGGTATAATAATTCTACTTCGTACGTATGTTGACAAGGACCATACGGAAAAAATGACTGCAAGGATGTTTTTATCAACCACACGGTGGCGCTATTGAGGTTTTTCACATTAACAAGGTCAGCATACTCACTCCGTTTGAGATACAGCCATAAAAAGAGGTAGATAAGTCCACCTCTTCACAAGGAACATATTTGCCATTGGGATTCATTAACTTCGCTTTAATGGTTTGGCGGCCATTTTGAATTTGTGAAAAACACTAAAAAATTAACTTCTCTGGCAACAAATGTCCGATCTTCACGCACTTTGATATTTGGCATCTATGGACGATGGTCTTCAAAAGTTATATCAATCAGGCCGCGATTGACAGATGAACATGTGCAGGGGCGTGGTTTTGCACATATATAGACACATCTCCTATAAGGATAATGGTATTATGATTCTACTTGGTGTGTATGTTAACAAAGATGATATGACATTAATGACTGCAAAGATTTTTTTATCAATCACATGGTTGCGCTATTGAGGTTCCCCACATTTGCAAGCTCACCATGTTTAAAATACAATCTTGAAAAGAGGTGTATAAGTCCATCTCCTCTAAAGGAACATATTTGCAATTGGAACCCATTAAGTTGGGTGTAATGGTTTTTCAGCAATTCTGAATATGTGAAAAATGCTTCAAACGCTACTTCTATAGCATCAAATGACAGATTTAAACCTTTTCACAAGTACATTTTGAAATATCGCTGAAGGCCCCTCAGCATGATTTCTTAATGCATATTATTTCAGTATGCACTGACAATTCCAGAATTGTATATTATGACAACATAAACTACCACCAAAGCAACACATAAACACCATGTTGCTTATTAGATATGGAGCAGAATTCTGATTTCAACTGGTTAAAATTATATTTTGAAACTATTTAGAGCAGTAGTACTGTTAAAGATTATACTGAATATTTATTGAGCAACCTTCTAAGATGTGTTATTTTCCTGAGGATCACTCACCTTTATGAAGGTTATGTTGAGCTTGTTTGGCTAGTTACTGTTTACGTGCGCTGCCATTTTTGTTTTCATTCCACTGAATTCTGGGACCAAATGTCTGCGATCAAAGATGGTTGAACAAGAGGATTCATCAATCTGACCGGAAGTTCAAATCTTGATTATCTTCCTGTATCTGAGTCACCTATATTTGACTTTGTTTGATAAACAATCTTTAGCATACACATTGCAAATCGTGAAATACCACATGTGCGACAGACCAGACATCATGTAATGTTAAGTTGATCAGTCTTTTTTCTTTACCGGAAGGCAAGTAAGGTAGGTAAAACGCTCTATCTGTCATTTGCAACATCAATAGGAAGGAAATATAATGCAATTGAACAAAATAGTAAGGTAGAAGATAATTGGGAATGGGGTTGTATTTTTTTAACTACGTCGGAAATTTCAGAAATGGTAATTAATGACACGTTATTTAACATTTTATGTCGCTAATAATTACAAAACATTGACAACTTGATAAAGTTATTATTTGCTATACAAGAAGATATTTTTCTAAACTGCTGCTGACCAGAGGCCTTTTTTGCTGGCCTAGTGATGTCAGAATCAGAATATTATATTTTTATAATTTAATTTATATTTTCATTAACGCTAGATGTATTTTACAAAGTTCGTTCCCATCAGTCTACTGACGTAGTTCCATTGCTTTTCTCACCCTCGGTTGTGCTGTTTCCAGTGCAGCTGCGATAAATCAGAGCTTTTATCCAATCAGATTTTCCACATGTGCTGTCTCCGGGTGAAAATCTATCCTGAGACCTATAGATTTCGAGTTAATCCCATCTTCTGTTGAAGCAAATGGGGAGGAGGTTGTTGATTGTCATATTCTTCAACCAATCAGATTTTGAGTTTGCCATAATGAGCCTGTCCTTTGGCACGTAGCAGTCTTCTAGCTTGCCTGCGTGCTCATTTTTCAGGTGGTGTGATCGGAGAGCCAGGTGTCTAACTGAGATAAAAGTAGTTTGGACTTAATGTAGGAACATCTAAGATTTATTTTAACTTTCTTTAGTGAGGTTTAGGTTGTTAGATTTTTTGTTTAGATTTGTACTGAGCCCTGTTGTCTTTTTAACGCTCAATGGGGGAGAAGAAATGCATTTGGTGGCGGATTTACTGGCAAAGCCTTTTTCGAGAAAACATGGAAATTGTGAGGAAGGGTCCACCAAACCCCCAACTAGCAACCGGTTTAGGGTAAGGATGTAGTAGATGCAGTGCTTTCTGTTAGATTTTTTGTTTAGATTTGTACTGAGCCCTGTTGTTTTTTAACGCATTATGGAGAAGAAATTGATTTGTTTGCGGATTTACTGGCCAAGCCTTTTTCGAGAAAACATGGAAATTGCGAGGAACCAACTGTCTCTGTCAGGGAAAGGATTTGTGTGTCACTTTCAATCGATCAACTACGAAAAGTACACCTGGCTTACAGCGTCGAAGGAACCTTGTTATTGTGAGTACGTTCTTATTTCGTTGGTACCTGTAATGTCGTTGATTTGGGCTTTGCGATGTCTATTTGTGTTGCTGCGTCCTGTCATACTGCATAATGGTACTGTACATCCTTGATGGTTTCATTCGCCCTGTATTCATGTTTCCGTAATTAGTGTTGTAAGCCTCTTGTTAAATCGCTTTATTCCACTGTCACTGTGAATATGGGATGGTTACATCTAATGACAATAGCCTAATAGCCCATAGGATTAGGCAGCCATACATGCTAGGAATATTAGCTTTGCGTCCATCGTGCTGAAGTTACTAATCGTTATTGGTAAGTAGGATGAAGTGCCCCACTTTGGAAATCAAATGCCCGTCCAACATGTTTGTTTTGGTTACTGACCTGTATCTACTTGACTGGTAAGCAAGCATTTCAATAATACTTTACATAGGTTAAAGAATATTATAAGGTGGAGCACCCGGAAATGGTTAGAGCTTATGTAAGCTAATGTAGAGAACATGATCTAATATTAAAAAAATCCTATTTTGATGTTATTGTTTTTAATTTGCTTGTGCTCATTTGCTTTGGAGATTGATTGCAGGGGCGAAAATCTGATATCAACTTTGGAGGGGACAATTACATTACATTTTTTCAAGAGCCATTCTTGATGGGGACACCAAAAGTAGTGCTATGATACTGTTTTAGTTTGCACCCTCAGTTTTCTCGCTACTGTAGCCCTGCAAATTCAGCTATTGTGTGTGAACCCCACCAACATAAAACAAACTTACTGGATGTTAGCTACGTGCATTAAGTGCCTTTCAGACGT